>JAANYP010005158.1:564257-611886 GCA_020465985.1 Centrapalus pauciflorus
CACTCACTGATTTACAGGCTGTCTCACATATGCCCAAAGGCTGCACCTTTCTGGGACATTCCAAGGCTTTCTACTTTGTTGCCTTGACTGTTCATCATTCAGTAAGGATCCATACAGATTGACCAGATCCATACTCTGTAGTACCTGAGTTCCTTAGGATTGTTGAAAAATAGTTCCACTCTTCAGGTAAAATGTCCAGGAAATTATTCACCAGGGTAAGACTGTCCTTGGTGACCCAACAGCTTTGAGATCATTCACTAGAGCAGTAAACCTGGTGTAGGTTTCAGTGAGAGTCTCCTTTGGTTTGCAAAGAAGAGTTCATACTGTCTAACAAGATTGTTGATCCTGTTGTCCAGTGTGATTGTGGGCCATCGCACGGTACACAAAGTATCCCACACTCCCTTTGCTGTCTTCATTTTCTCAACCTGCTTGAACACATCATCAGGGAGAGAAATGACCAGGTTGTTTCTGGCCTTTTGCAATCCAGAGCCCCAATCTCTGTCTCATCAGCCATTGGAGCTTTAGCTTCTCAAGGTCCTGATTTAGGAGCAGCTCCTTCAACCGCTGGAGTTATGGTAGTACACAGAGGTTGGCACATAGGGACCCTCCATCACTATCTCGACAGTTGTACCCAGATTCTCTAAATAGATTAGAGCATCATTCTGCACTTCCAACCAGAGAAGTTTTGATGATTAAATTTGGGAGGTTTGCCCATAGAGCCATTGTCATAGTAAGAAGAATTTGCAGCACTGTTGTCCATGGAAACTTGGGAGAATGAGAGATCTAGAGTGACACACACTCTAAACTGCTCTGATACCAGTTGTAGGTCCCGAGAGGTTCCCAAAGTATATAGTTATAAGCTGTAGAGGGGGGTGGGGTGAATACAGCAATTTAAAAACTACACACTATTTTCTCAATGTTTGTATGTATTATCAACAATTTGTTAATTACAAACAAGCTTGAATGCGGAAAGGTTCAAGCTGAGATGACAGATACAACAGTATGTTCACTAGTCTAAGACAGACTCAAACTAGTTTACAATGAATACACTCACTAAGAAGCACTCACTGTGTTTACAAGACTCAGAGGGACAACTTATGTAGAACAGCTTAGACACAAAGAAACTGTATTACACAAGCAGGCTTGCATGCATGAAAACACACTTGCTCGTTCACTCTTGGGTTTCAGCACTTAGCTTTCTTCACACTTCTTTCTGTCCTTAGAAGCTTCCTTTTATACTCACTTAGAGGATCTAAGAGAAACATCTTCATTGGACGGAATGAAAAAGGAGAAGTCTTGTTGAAAAGACAACATAACCTTTTCTGCACTTTTCTGAAAAGCAGACTTGTCTTCACATGTGCAGAACTTTTGTCTTTTTACTTTGTCTACTGTTGCATTGCCTTTAACTAATTTAGGAATGTCAACTTTGCGTCTTTTCTTCCTTGTAAAGGCCTATTTTGATATAAGAAAAAGGTCTGTCACCCTTTTTCAAATAACCTTTTGTCTTCATGTTACAGAACAGCGTGGGCAGGCTGAGCAGTTCTGTTTTCCACTTTGTCTTCGACTTTGTAAACTGATCTTGTAGTCAAAAAACAATACATGATGACTTGGAAACAAATTCCATAAAGTGTTTAGCCTGTTCACAAAGAACAGGTTCTGTTCACAAAGAACAGAACACTTTAAAAATGCCCAAGCTGCTCAACAGTGTAGAGCAGCGTAGACAGTTTATGTCCAGCCTGTTCAGCAGACAGAGCAGCTTGGACAAACTGTCTTAGTTGCAACACATGCAATATATAGAACAGCTTTAGACTGATATTGCAAATCATTTTCAGGTTTCAATAAGGCATATAACAGGCCTTAAATTCAACCTTCAAATGCATCAACAGGTTTGATTATAAAATCTCCCCCTCAGATGTAGAACAGGTTTGACTGAGGCCTTTTTGTGCCTAACAAAACAATTTGATGAAATCCCTAATACTGAAAGAGAACAACAATCTTCCAAAGAAGCCTTTAGAACCGATTATTTTCTTGTTTTAGTGGATATGACTCTTTCCCAATTACGAACTAGATTTGAACAAATGAAGTATTTTGAATCCATCCTTGGATTTTTGTATGATGGATCAAAGTTAGTTTCTTTGTTTGAAGATGAATTAAAAAAATGTTGTTTCAATCTAGAATTCGTTTTGACAAAATGTAAAGAAAGTGACATTGATGGAAATGATTTGTACGTGGAGTTGCAAATTTTGCAGGTTATGTTGCCGGAAGAAGTATCACATAAAGAAAGTCACTGGACATCTACTCGAATTATGGAGTTTGCTAAGAAGATGGATATGTTTCCAAATGTTTTGATTGCATATAAAATATTGTTGACTGTACCCGTTACGGGTGCATCAGCCGAAAGAAGTTTTTCTAAACTGAAATTGTTGAAGTCATATCTTCGAAGTACTATGACTCAAGAGAGATTGAACGGATTAGCGTTATTGAGTATTGAAAACAAATTTCTAGGAAACATTAATTATGATAAAATAATTGACGTATTTGCTTCAAAAAATGCACGAAGACATCGTTTTAGATAGTTTTTTAATTAATTATGTTGTATTTGTTTATGAAACTTTATGTATTTGTAACATTTTATTTTTTCAATAATATTCGGCGTGGGGATGAGCCGCCTAGCTTGACTAGGTTCCAAACCCTAAATAAATTGGTGTGTATTTTTGTTTAGGGTATTTATATGGGGCATTTTTTCAGTAGGTCGCCCTGGGCATTAAAACTCTTAAGACCGGCCCTGTTTACAATCGGTGCTATTCAGGACCGGTACCGGTTCGGTTCGGGTATTTGGTCCACATATAACTCCCCTACATATATTGATACATACATATGTATGTGTGTGTGCATGGTGGTAGGGGTGAGCGACGAGTACCATTTCCCGAACCCGAACCGGTACCAGTACCGACCGATACCGAATTAATATTTTCGGTTCAGTATTCGGTTTTTAAATTAGCTAAAATTCGGTATTCGGTACTCTCGGTTCGGTATTCGATTTTTAAATTAGCTAAAATTCGGTATTCGGAACCGAATCGGCACCATATAAAATTATACGGTTCGGTATTCGGTTCTTTCAAAACTAATAATTCGGTTTCGGTATTTTCAGGATCGGTACCGGTTCGGTACGGTCCGATACCGAGCTCACCTCTACATGGTGGTAGAGGGGGTTAATGGAGTCACAATTTAGAATTGAGAATCGGAATACCACTTTGTGGTAATATAAGGCTTAAAAGGACAAAGAAGACATGTTGTAAGTTGTAACTGAGTTAATTAATTTCGTAATTAATTCTCATTAATTATGGGATTTATTGTTGGGTTAATCACTAAAATACTCACCTTTGTAATTTCAAAAGGTATATATATGTGAATTGTACCTTTTAATGATTTTATATTTAATTTATGTGACAAAATAACGTTATCACTCTTTATGTAAAAAAAAGTAATTTTATTCATTGATTTAAAAACACAATCCATAGATGATATGAGTTCTTTTGTACTTCGATGCATAAAAGTTCTCAATTGAATCTCCCTCTATATATATATATATATATATATATATATATATATATATATATATATATATATATATATATATATATATATATATATATATATATATATATATGTATATATAGATTTAGGTTCAAGTGAGTACCACCTCTAATGCAGCGCACCAGAAGGTACCACCCTTAAAAGTAATTTTTTTGAAATTTTTTTTCATGAACATGTTCTAATTAACATTACACAGATCATATGTGAATTTCACGCAAATCCGAACACTCTAAGTGCATGAAAACACACATCACATAAATGCATGTTCACATGTCTTCAAAATTATGTAAGTGTGTGTTCACATCATTTTTTAGGAGCTAGGAGATGTGAATGTATGTGAAATTTACATACGATCTTCATAATGTTAATTAAAACATGTTTCTGAAAAAAAAATTTTAAAAAAGTTTTTTTAAAGGTGGTACCTTCTGGTGCGCTGCATTTGGGTGGTACTCTCTCGAACCATATTCTATATATATATATATATATATATATATATATATATATATATATATATATATATATATATATATATATATATATATATATATATAAGCTACATAACACACATTTATCATCATAGTTATTACAATAAAAGAAAGTTATGATAAATAACCAAAAATTACGATAAATTAATAATATAGTAAAGCAAAATATTTTTAAAATTGTTTTATTGGTGTGGACAATATTTGAAATACTAATGTTATTAATATAAAAAATATTTAATAAACTAAACATTACAAACTAATTATAAATAATCAAACATTATGTTAAACTGAATATAAAATAAAGTTGATTTTTTAAGTAACACAAAGATACCAAAATAAGACACTATAAAACACTAAAATTATTATAACCAAAATAAATCTTATTTTCAACATGACTAAGAATTAAATAGTATTTAAATAAATTAAATTTTAAATCAAAAAAATATAAGAACACGTAAACATTCTCATTATATAATTTACATATAAATAATATATATATATATATATATATATATATATATATATATATATATATATATATAGGGGAAGGTTCTTCTAAGAACCATAAAAAATGTGGGAACCTAAGAACCTTTTATGGTCTTTGGATTAATGATAATCAATGATTGATATATTAGATGACAATTTTGTAATTATTTTGAACTTTGATAGTGGAGAATCTTGAAAATGTGTGAAAATGGTATTTTTGGAAGAAATAAATCTTCTTTTTCTCTTTCTCTCTCTTACTTTTTTTCATTTTCATTTTATTTTTCTTTCATTATAATTGATTTTTAAAGTAAAAAACCGTTTTTCATAAAAAAAATTTATTTTCTATATAGAAAATTATTTAATTGCTAAAAAAATAACGTATTTTACATAAAAATATTATATGTCTATATATAATATTTTTTTTCTATATAGAATATGTTAACGAATCATATTCTATGTACATTCTACGTAGAATGTCATGCATTCTACGTAGAATGACATTTAATCTACGTAGAATGTCGTGTAAAATGTCAAATATCATATATTCTACGTAGATTACTTGATAAAATATATCAAAAACACATTGAAACAAAAAAATATTTCATTTAGACATTTTATCAAACACTTGGTATTCAACTGATATATGAAACATAACATTCTACATAGATTATGTGTGATTTTTACAAGTAGTCTTGTATTATATTCTATTTAGATTATTATTTAATCTACGTAGATTATCATGTAATCTACGTAGATTATCATGTAAAACATACAATAACTATTACAATCATTATAAATCTAATATCTTACAAATAATCTTCATTATAAAACATGAAAAATGAATCTGTCATATTCTATGTAGAGTATCGACGAACATATTATATGTACAATCTACGTAGAATGGCATGCATTCTACGTAGAATGACATTCAATCTACGTAGAATGACATTCAATCTACGTAGAATGACATTCAATATACGTAGAATAACATGCAATCTACGTAGAATGACATGCAATCTACGTAGAATGTCGTCTAGAATGTCAATTATTATATATTCTACGTAGATTATTACATGATAAAATATACCAAAAACACATTGAATAGTAATGTTAATCTACATAAAAAGATATAGAAATGTATAAGAAACATAAATATATATTAAATATATAAGAAACATAACATTTTACATAGATTATGTGTGATTTTTTACAAGTATTATTGTATTATATTCTATGTAGATTATGATGTAATCTACGTAGATTGTCATGTAATCAACATAGATTATCATGTAAAACATCTAATAACTATTACATTCATCATAAATATAATAACTTACAAAGAATTTTAATTATAAAATATGGAAAACGAATCTGTCCAATGTACGTAGATTGTACATAGAATATGTTCGTCGATACTCTACATAGAATGTCACTCAATCTACGTAGAATGACATTCAATCTACGTAGAATGACATTCAATCTACGTATAATGACATGCATTCTACGTAGATTGTCATTCAATCTATGTAGAATGTCATGTAGAATGTCAAATATCATATATATTCTACATAGATTACATGATAAAATATACCAAAATCACATTGAATGTAAATGTACATTTACATAAAAATATATAGAAATGTATAAGAAACAAAAAAATATATGAAATATATAAGAAACATAACATTCTACATAGATTATGTGTGATTTTTTACAAGTAGTCTTGTATCATATATTCTATGTAGATTATCATGTAATCTAATTAGATTATCATGTAAAACATCTAATAACTATTACATTCATATATTTCTAATATTTTACAAATAATCTTCATTATAAAACATTGAAAATGAATCTGTCATATTCTATGTAGAGTATCGACGAACATATTTTATGTACAATATACGTAGAATGTCATGCAATCTATGTAGAATGGCATGCAATCTACGTAGAATGACATTCAATCTACGTAGAATGTCATGCAATCTGCGTAGAATGTCATGCAATCTATGTAAAATGTCGTGTAAAATGTCAAATATCATATATTCTACATAGATTACATGATAAAATATATCAAAAACACATTGAAACAAAAAAAAGAAGATTATATTTAGACATTTTATCAAACACTTGGTATGCAACTGATATAAAATATACAAAAAATACATAGAATAAAACTGTTAATCTACGTAAAATAACATGCAATCTACGTAGAATGACATTCAATCTACGTAGAATGACATGCAATCTACGTAGAATGACATGCAATCTACGTAGAGTATCAACAAACATATTCTATGTACAATCTACGTAGAATGTCATGCAATCTACGTAGAATGACATTCAATCTACATAGAATGAAATTCAATCTACGTAGAATGACATGCAATCTACGTAGAATGTCATGCAATCTATGTAGAATGTCGTGTAGAATGTCAAGTATCATATATATTCTATGTAGATTAAATGATAAAATATACCAAAAACACATTGAAACAAAAAAAAAGGATTTCATTTAGACATTTTCTCGAACACTTGGTATGCAACTGATATAAAATATATTAAAAACACAATGAATAGTAATGATACCTACAAGAAAGACATAGATTTGTATAATAAACATAAAAATATATGAAATATATAAGAAACATAACATTCTACATAGATTATGAATAGTAATGTTAATCCACTTAAAAAGATATAGAATTATATAACATTCTATATAGACATATAATATTTCTATATAGAATAAATTAATTTTTTAGCAATTAAATAATTTTTTATATAGAAAAAAATTTATTTTTTTTATAAAAAATGTTTTTTTAATATTAAAATCAATTCTAATGAAAGAAAGAGAAAATGAAAATGAAAAAAAAGGTAAGACAGAGAAAGTGAAAAAAAGATGCATATAATAAAAAAGGTGGAGAGAAAAAGATAATATTTTTTATTCCAAAAATACCCTTTTGATCCAAGGGCTCTAAAAGGTTCTTAGGTTCTCACCATCTTTAAGGTTCTTAAAAGAACCTCTCCATATATATATATATATATATATATACATATATATATATATATATATATATATATATATATATATATAGACACACACACTTTAACAAACCCCACCACCAAATATTGTTTTACAAAAACTTCTTATAGTGCATTTTAGCACAATAAAATATAATTAATATTTAGATTTCCATCTCTAGCACATTTTAGAAAAACTCATTTATAAATGATTTTTCTTTGTTTATGCGAGAAGAGCAAAATAGCAAAACCCGCTTATGAATAGTGATTTCACTAGTGAATAATGTATAAAGGTGTAATATAAAAGTTATATTATTATTTAAAAGGTATTAGAATTTTGATAAATATATTTAAATTACTAATCAAAAATTTTGAAAAGATCAAAAAAAATATTCATTCTAAAAATGTCTAATATATACTTTTAAAAATTTTAAAAGATTTTGTTCTTAATAAGTGTTAATTGTATCAAAAGTTAACTTATTGTCATTCTTGTTCTATTTAGATAAGGTTTTTTTTAATAAATGTAGCATATTTTTCAAATCAAAACAATCAACATAATCTTATTAGATTGAAAGTTAAAATTGTTGATGTGATATTTTATTTTCCATTTTTTTTTTTTTTTTTTTTTTTTTTTTTTTTTTTTTTTTTTTTTTTTTTGCTGAATGCTAGCTTTGTTGTCATATGACTTGTACATTTGAATTATTACAAATATTTCTTTTCTAAATCACACAAAATAATAATGCATTATCAAAAAGCTTTTAAATTTGCACAAAATAGTCAATGTCAAATAACAACTAACCTGCATTTCAGTAAAAATTTGTTGTCCAGACAAAAAAAATCTTTAAACATCAAATTTTATGTAACAAATAATTAATTTAATTTATTACAATGAGCTTATCGGATATTAAATTAATTAAATTATTACAAATATTTAAGTGTTTATATTTATAAGTTTAGCACTTTTTATTTGTATTTTGTAATATATATCTGATCCTAATTATTTATATATGGGTTAATATTGAAAAAACCCCATAAACTTTTTTCATTTTCGTGATTAAGTCCCTAAACTTTTTTTCTTATTGTTTAAGTCACTAAACTATTTTTGTCTTATTCAAAAATATATATTTGACCTGTTTGACCGGTTACCAAACAAGTTATATTAGTTTTTTCACTTGATTAATGTAGTAAAAAACCCATCATCTTTCCATATATTAGCGGTTAAGTCTCTGAACATTTTTGTTTTATCGGTTGATTTTACCGGCTAATCAGGTAGCCGGTCAAAAATATATACTTTTGAATAAGACAAACATAGTTTAGAGACATAAACAATTGGAAAAAAAGTTTAGGGACTTAATTGAGAAATTCAGAAAAGTTGATTGAGTTTATTCAATATTAACCCTTTATACACACACATTTAGCAAATGTAGAGCGCCAATGGCGTTTTTCTTTTTTTTTTAATTTAAATTTTTCATAACACACCTTTATCTTAGTGTTATATTTTATATTAATAAATTCTCGTTTAATCCTTTTTAACATTTAATATTATAATATTTTCTTACACGTTTAAAATTATGATTTTAATTATATTTATGTTTGGAGTTGCTTTTTGAAGCTATAGTGTTATGTTTAATTGTATGAAAAAGTTATTATTCACATGCATGGAGTAAACCAATGACCTTTTTTTTTTGTTTTAAATTTAAATTTTTAATAACAAACCCTTATCTTAGCGTTGTCTTTTATTTAGCCCTTTTATTTTAATAAATTTTTGTTTGGTCCTATTTTAACATTTATTATTACAACATTTTCTTACACACTTAAAATTATGATTTTAGTTATAATTATGTTTGGAGTTGTCTTTTGAAACTATTATGTTATGTTTAATTGTATGAAAAATACTTTATTATTCAAATGCACAATACAAAATTCTAATAAAATTATTTTATAATTAAATTGTAACTATTTAATATTTAGATTTTCTTATTAAATATGATAATGCATAACATTGAACATTACTATTATACCGTTAACAAACTCTAATCAATGTATTAAAGACATTACCGTTATAAATTTATGTGATTTGGTCGTAAAACCAACAAATTAAATTGACGATTAAACCTTATCAATGCCAAAATTTCAAATTATGGTTATGATTAATTAATTAATTAATTATGGTTCCGATTAATAAGACATTGTTTGTAATTTTAACATTGCAAAATCTAGAAGATCAATGATAATACCAATTAACAATATCATTTGTCTTGCTTCTTGATTTTAACTTTCCAATTTCTTTTTTCGATCCTGATTCAGTCGTGTTTCATTATTTACATAGTTTGAAAAGTATTTTTGTTCATTTATTTTTATATTTATTTTTGCAATTAATATTTTAGACCCCGCAGCAACGCGCGGGTGTTTAATGACTCGTTAGAAAATAAATAACTAATTTATGTATGTGTGTGTCTACACACACAAACACATATGCATGCTCCTATTAAAGTGCTTTTGTTTAGAATTATGTCAAATATTGATTTTCACAAAAATATTTAAATAATTAAGAGAATATAATGTCATTATTATAATCATCCAAGTTTTTATTTGTAGCATATTTCATTTATTTGTCATTTGTTTACGATATACTAGCTTATTTATCCATGTAATATACGGTTTTATTTAAATAATAAATTACAAATTTAGAATAATTACAAAATTCAATAATAAACGACACGAACTATAAATATTATGGAGGAGATGTGACTTAATATTTATTTTAAACATTATAGATTACAAAATAAAAAAATATATTATAATAATTTAAGGAATCTCCATGTAATGAGAAAAACATAATAAATCCTTAGCTTTATTAATAATTGATATCAACTCTTAGAAATCATAATTTTTGGTTTGTAACATTATCCCTAAAATATAGTTACTATAATATAATTGAAATTAATAATTAAATTCTTTTTTGTTAATGTGGAATGAATGCAATACCAATTGACAATTAGTTAAGGGATAAATGCGCAAAAAACCCTCAGTTTGTCAGTTTTATGTGGTTAAAATCTCAGACCATTTTTCGTTGCATTATAAACCCTGAACTAACTACAAATCAGAATCAAGGTTTTATGAACGGGTAACCGGTTGAAACCGGTTATTAATCCTACGTGGACCGGTAAATAACTTACGTGGAATAAATTTTAATAGTTGAATCCGGTTGACAAGTATTACACATCATTTAAACCCCCATTGATGATAAAATTCCGTTTAAAAATTACAATTAAAAAATTATCAACGGGGAGTTTAAATGATGTGTAAAACTTGGCAACCAGTTTCAACAATTGAAATTTATTCAACGTAGTTTATTTACCGGTCCACTTAGAATTAATAATCGGTTTCAACCGGTTACCCATTGATAAAACATTGTGTTGGGAATTCGTATGGTTTTTCATAAAAACATAAATATTAATCTAATTAACGCACAACGGAAGCTTTTAAATTACGAATTCCGTACACGGATCATCAAGTAAAACATAAGATAAGTAAACGAGAAAGCAATAAATTCGTACCTTTGTATTCTATGACAAGAATACACGAATGAGACGCTTTCGGTATCCACCGGTGATGACACGATCGAGCGGCACCAAATATGCAATCAAACACACGAAGAACGGGAAAACCAAACACTTAATCGCGTGTTTGGTTCGTACGGCTAAGCACACCACACACACACAAACACCTTCAAGTGTGTGTGTGTGGCGGCTCATCATCAAAAGCCACACCACCATTAGGTTAATAATTATGTATATATATATATTTCTATACACATGGGCCGTATGGATATATATGTTATATATTATTATTATTATTAATTAAGAGTTTTAGTTTTAATCAAACTCTAATATAATAATATAATATATATCTTAATAATTATCTTTATTATTTAAACCTTATATAATTATCTCTATAATTATATACCCTTTAAATAATATTAATCTTTTATACATTATCTAATAATATATAAATGACTAGATAATTATTTATAATTATCTCTTATTTATTTGTTTATAATTATCCATCCAATTATCCAATAATAGATAATAATACTAATTCAAATAAATCAATCTTTTATTTAATATCAAATAATAAATAAAAGACCAGATAATTATTTAATTATTATCCAATGACAATCAATACAATATCTAATATTGCACTTTTAGTCCCCGTACTTTGAGATATAATTAATCATTCATTAATTAAATCTCAATGATCATTTCGTGTCATAAACAATATCCAATATTATTTATTCAATAGTTTAATTGCATCTGCTCAGTTGTGCTCATCGGTGTGACCCTCAAGTGTTTTATGAAATCAGCCATGATGCAGTAGTAATGTCATCTTTACACACCATACACTAACACATTGGTTTAATGATTTTTAGTTAGTTCAGAGTTTTCTATGCAACGAAAAATTGTTTAGAATTTAATCACAAAAAACTAACAATTTAAGAGTTTTTTGCGCAATTATCCCCTTAGTTAAATGTCAAGTGTCAACTGTTACTTTTTTAATAGAATAGATAGAAGAATTTCATCTTAAACATTATAAAACATTTTAAAGGTTTATTATGATTTTATTTAACCATTAAAACGTATTTCTATACTTTTATGAAATAATTTCTTATAAATAAACAGTTCATACTTTTTATGGTTAATTTATTATATCATAGTTTTTAAGTTTGTTTAAAATAGAAACATGTGAGTTTTATGATAATTAGAAAAAGTAAATCATATTTTTAATTTACAACAACATTTAAATAATATATATGTATAAATATTTATTTATCATTTTTAGAAAATATAATGCAATATTTATTATTGAAAGTTAAGAATGTGTAACAATACCAATAACAATAAAATTTTGGATATTATATTATTAAAAATGAAATGTAAAATAATAATATAATAGGAAGTTTAGATATTAGATTTAATTATTCAAAGTTTAGTATAAGAATATAAGATAATAATTAGAAGAATGTAATGATATATTATGAAATTTGATAAAAGAAAGATTGCATAAGATCATGAGATTTTAATAAAATATTATGATAAATTGAAGTAATAATTTAACTCTGCAATTGATATATAGTAAGATAAGATAAAATAAGATAATGAACATACAAATGGACCTTTGGTAAAATAAAAAATTTAAAGTAACGGGTGTGTTATTTTTTTTTTGACATCATTTCTTATGTTGGGTGAGAATGAAATTTGTACAACATTGTATAATGTTGGGTTGATATGAAATTGACATAATATAACTTTGTTAGTCGTTCACATTTCAAATTTCACAGTTCACACATTAACTCGACACAAAATTACTTTATTATTGTGTTAAAACACAAAGTTGTTAATTAAAATTAACATTTTTTATTTTTATATTAATCATTGTTCATTTCATAATTTTTAGTTACAAATATAATTTTATTATTCTATATAATTTTTATTTAAATTTTTTTTACTTCAACCGTTAAGTACAATAACAGTACAATGACAATCAAATATGAATTTAGTCGATTAATTTTTACACAAGTACATTGAAACTTACCGTTTTTCATATGGATGATCGGTATTTTGAATGATTAATATTTAAAATAAGTTTTACTTGCTACCAATTTTATGATATTGATAGTTATACGTAATTACATAAGTGATAGTTGGACCGTTTTGTGATTAAAACCCCCAATCATTTTTTATTGCATAAAAAACTCCAAACTGACTAAAAGTTATCAAGTTAGTTTTTTTTAAAATGACTCGCAACCTAAACAACTGATTGCAATCTGCTGACCAAACTATCGTCTCTGACGAACATTCTTTACAGCAAACTCAATTGTCTGTGTTTAATGATTCAAATTCACATTTCTTGTTGATTTCTTTGTTCAAATCTATGTTTTAATTGTTGAAATTTACGTTTTTGACGAAATTATTGTGGTCACTGATGACTTGTCAACGGTGGCCTATGACTTTCAATCAAATACAACCGATCACATCTCAAATTCGTCAGATTTTTAGTCTAGAGTTTTTTGTGCAATGAAAAATGGTAGAGGGTTTTAATCATAAAAATTATCCAACTTAAGGGTTTTTCGCATAAATATCCCAATACATAACAATTAAGATTATACATGTGGGTTCGTTGGTCCTCGTGATACGAAGAAAAATTAATAACTACATGAAGTATTAGTTTTAAATTGCACAACCCGAACAACCCATGAGCAAAATAAACTAAACAAGACAATTTGACTTATTCATCTTACCAAATAAAGTTGTATAAGGAAGAAATATAACAGGTGGTAGCAGATGTTATTTTATGTATTCTATTTTTAGTTTGGCTAAATCCACATCTATAATCTATAAATATTATTAAAATAGTAAAACTATATTGCTGTTTGTCTTCTCTTCATGATACCAAGTGTCATCTTATACTAATGACAAACTAGCTTATTTACCCATGTAAACATGGGTATTTTGAATAATTATGTATGTTTTTAAAAAGTTTAATATAAAATTAAAAATTTATTATGAAAAAAACCAATGTGTTTTTATTTTTATTTTTATTTTTTGTGTTTTCGTCCCTCCATATTATTTTTTCAGAAAAATTCTCAAGTTAATTTTTTTCGTTAAGTGCAATTTGACAATAAGAACCCGATTTTTCAGTCTTTAAAAACTCAGTCTACCAATTATAATCTGACTCTAATAGACAAATTTCACAAAACCAAGAAAAAAAATTAACTTGAAGATTTTTTGAAAAAACAATAACACGGAGACTAAAACACAAAAACCGTGAAAACTTGTTGATTTTTTTCGTAATAAACCCTAAAATTAAATACAAATTTACTTATAAATAATTTTTTCTACCAAAAGTAATTATAAAATTAATATTGAATTATTTAAAATTTTAATGTGTTTCCTTCTTTGTATTTCATGAATTAAATAGGAAACTATTCAAAACAGATTTTTCTTTAATTAATAATAGATAAATTAGTAAATGAAATGCTTAATTATGGAAAAAAGACGGGAAATGAAAGTTTAATGCGACGAGGAAGCAACAGTTGTCTTGAATTGTTTCTTTTATTAATATATATATATAGATAGATGTTATTTCAAGATTAAATTAAAAAATTTAAATCAAATTACCTTTTATATAAGATTATGGTTAGATACTTAAATCTCATAAAATCACAACAAACAATATTTAAAAGATTTTTTTGATTAATAATTTTGATGAGAAAAATAATACTAAAAGTAAACTTAAAAGTTATTAATTATTAAAATTTTGTTTAAATGATTTATACATAAATTAATTATAACAAGATTTATAAAATATCATTAGTATTAAAAGTTGAAATATTAAGTTTTAATTTTAAATTGGGATAATTGCGTAAAAAACCTTAAAATTGTACCATTTTTGTATTTAAAACCCTAACCATTTTTGTTGCACAAAAAACCTCTAACCGGTAAAAACTTTTGAAATTAGGACTTGACCGGGTATAATAAGTTGCTATACTTACATGGCACACACGTGGCGTCCACATGACAAACCCGACTTACACGCCTACGTGGCACTACATGTATAATTCTTAAACTGAATTTTTGCATAAAAAACCCCGAAATTGGTGAGTTTTTCAATTAAAACCCTTAACTATATTTTTCTCACCTCTAACCAACAATAATAGTTAACTTTTCTCTTCTTCTCTACCTCCGGCAACTCTGATTACTCTATCCTCTCTTTATGTTCAGTTCTGTTTATTTTATGTATGTATGTTCGATTAACTTTTGCCGTTTAATATTGAATTTTAACTTCAATTGTGCCGATGGAATCAATTTCATTTTTTGTTCACGAGTTGCATTTTTAGGTTTAGCTTTATGTTCAATTTCGTTTTTTATGTTTCGTTTTAGCTTCTGAATATGATCAGCAAGAGCGTGAGGTTGCTAGCTTAGAGGGTGGAGCTTTAATTGGAAAACGAATTTTTTGTTTGATAAATAAAATTTTAATAAATATTCATGTCATCAAAATGCATCAGTGAGGACTCAATTTTAGATATCTTTGTTAGTTGGAGGTTTTTTATCAAATGAAAAATGATTTGGGGTTTTAATTGAAAAAAACTAAACAAGTTGGAGGTTTTTTACGCAAAAATCTATTTAAAAATTTTACACGTCATCAAGTTGCAACCGGCTAAACCGGTTGCAAGTCAGATTTTTTGAAAAAAAACCCAAATTTACAAAGTTTTAACCGGTTGGAGATTTTTTGTGCAATGAAATATGGTTGGGGTTTTTAATCGCAAAAATGATCCAACTTAGAGGTTTTTTTGCGCAATTTTTTCTTTTAAATTTATATAGTTTTAAGAAAACAAATTTATTAAAGTTATCTGTGTAATACACAGATCAATAAACTAGTATATATTATATAAATTTATATTCAATTTAGTTATTCGATTTGTATTGGTTTACTGAATTGGAAAAAAAATTAATATTTATTCTTAGTTATATAACCCACACCAAACGAAAAATATAAAATTTGTAAAAAATCATCAAAATGCATATTTTAGATTATGGCATATAGTTTTTTCATGTGACAAGTCTCTTAATCTATTAAAACATATGAATTCGATATGTTATAGGTTGTAATCATTTGTTATGCTTATATGACACACATGACATTCACATATACAATACTTAGCTGACACACACGTGACACACAAATGTGAAAGTTCAGCGCTATATTCTTTTTGATAATGTCTTCCGGTCGAAAAATTTGTCTCGAAAACCAACATATTAAATTACTATAAAAAATTTGTGTCACTTGAATTCGTTAAAAATACAAAAAAAAAAAAAAATTTAAAAAAAAATCATGTGCGATGTTTCATACCTAACACATTTTTTTACCTAGATAACGAGTTCAAATTAACATATATATCTTTTCTAGACTCGTAAAACTAGATTTTTATTGAAAGAAAATATTTTACAATTTATCTTTTTATCTAGCGTGACCACCTGGTTTCCGTGTAGCCCGGAATAACTGCAGGTGAAACCTACAGATGTTTTTTTCCCTTGAATACCGAGTTTTTACAACTAGCATCGATATCGTTGTGGTTCAGATTCAGCCTTTTGTTCTACTTTCTACGTCTATGTTCATGTGTCATGTGTGATCGATTAAGCAAATCACTTGAATCGGTAAAAACTAAAATAAAATTTCGTAAGCTTTTTCTTCAAGTTATAGAGGCTTACGAGGCAAAAAGATTAAATGGACTTAATTGGAAGAACAATTATTTCATCAATTTTAATTACCTAAGTGATTTATACATTAACATTACACACCTTTAATGAGCAAAATGAATCTAAAAAACAATCCAAAAAAAAAAAAACTCAAAGACCAAGCTTTAATTTAATAATTCCTTCCAGTTAGACCCATACATTAACATTACACACCTTTAATGAGCCCACGAAGATAAACGAAGATGATGAAAGCGTTGTGCAGTTTGTTTTTTATGAATACGAAAATAATGAAAAACATATGATTCGATGATGATGATGAACGATGTGCATCGTGTTTAATCCATGAAGATGATGTATCGTGTTATCCATGAAAGTTGTTCAAATCTATATCTATATATATTATAATAAAAGAAAATCATCTACGCCAAGTGTCGTTTTCATAATTACTTAGATTTTCATTTTCCCGCCTAAATTTACAAATATATCTTTTCTAAACTAATTATCTAATTTGTTTTAAAAAAAAATAATAAATGACAAAATTGATTACTACCTAATTTAATCTCAATATATAAAAGGCAATCTCATTAATTAATTTTTGTAACTTTCTAAGTAAAGATAAGTACAATTATTATTTTTAAAAAGATAAATAGCTTTATTATTTTTATTCTATAAATATTAATTTGTGATAAAATATATAAGTATTATATTGCATATAAACTAAAATTTCAATTTATATCAAATAAAATATATAAAATTAAAAATAAACTTTTAAAAAAATTATTGACGAATAATAATAGTGTTCTTATATTATTTTAAAATAATAATACTTATGCATTTTATTTTTTACTTATATTTATTTTATATAAATAAATTTCATTAAAAATATCCACGTACTACGTGGGTCAAAAACTAGTTTTTGAATGAACGATGAATCGACATTTTCACCATCTTTTTTGAAAATATATATTTTTGAATTTTGAATAAACGATTTTCGAATTTGCATTTTACTGTTAAATTTGGAAGTGTATTAATTAAATTTCTTTAGAATTTATTATTTATTGATTTGATGGAATATTCAATTAATATAAAATTAAAATTGATTAATCTCTCTCTCTCTCTCTCTCTCTCTCTCTCTATATATATATATATATATATATATAGGTGGGTTCAATGGAGAACCTATATGCATCGAAGAACTTTGAAGAACCTCTATGCACCACCACAAATGCATCATAATTCTCGCGTGATGCATCATTATTTCCACGTGATGCATCAAATTCCCGCGTGATGCATCGACTTCCACGTGATGCATTACGATTTTCAAAGCGATGCATTGTGGTTCTCCAAGGTTCTTCGATGCATAGAGGTTTTCCATTGAACCCACCCGTGTATATATATATATATATATATATATATATATATATATATATATATATATATATTCAAGATCAATGGGGTACCAAGTTAGACTGGGGTACCGGGGTACCATTCACAGCCAACCATTTTTGCATTAAAATGATTATTTAATACCCAAAATTCTGGTCAAAATAATAACACGTCGTTTTAATGGGAGGGGTATTATGGGGATGTAAAAATTTAAATTAGAATCAAAAGATTCTATCAATCCCTGTAATTTCTCACCTTCTGTTTGCACCAGATGCTCATTTCATCGATTTCTCTCCATTTGTTCTCGCCTTTAACCTCTTCGTCCGCTCCAAACCCTACAGTCGTCTTCATCGCATTCCCGGAGGAATTCCATTTGGTGTTTTCAATCGATAAAATGTAAGTTTCATATACTTTCGTTTGATTATCCGAATTCAAGTTCATCATAATCGAATTCCAACATTCTGTCCCGTTTCGAATGCTAGTTCAGCAACTCAAATATCGAAAAACCCATATGGAATTCCAGCATTCTGTCCCGACCCTATATAGCTTTTGCACATGTGCAATATGCGATCTTATATGCCTTTTATGTTTTGCCCCTTTTGCACATGTGCAATATTCAAGAAATTTGAATGAATGCTAGTTTTTGCACCCGTTCACTCATTCCAATCCAGTTTGAACATGTGCAATGTTCAAACTTATATGCGATCTTATATGCTTTTTACGTTTGCCCTTTTGCACATGTGCAATATTCAAGAAATAGCAATGACTGTTAGGTTTGGCACCTGTTCAGTCATTGCAATCCCTTATTTTCAGTATTTGAATGCCTTTATAGGAGTGTATTAAGACTCTGATGTTTGCCAATACTTGGAGTAGTGTGAGTTGGAAAATCAGCTTATCATGAATACATGGAAAATGTTTAAATCATAGCAACAAACTTGAAAACAAACTTGTTTAAATCAGTTTGAGAATGGAAAATGGAAAATGTTTCAACTACCAAATTTGAAAACAAACTTCTCTAAATCACAGCAACAACACTTCAACATTAACATGTAACATTAAACTAAGTAGTATGTGTCTATCAATGTGGCTGGGAAAGCAGCCCCTTACTGCACATGTTCACTTGACCAATTCTGTTTTTGTATTAAATTGTAGCAGCAGCCCCTTACTGCACATGTTCAATCATTCCAACCCCTTACTGCACATGTTCAATTGAACATGTTCTTTGTTTGTATGTAAATTGTAGCATTAGCCCCTTACTGCACATGTTCAATTTAGCAGTGCTGAGTGTGTAATCAATTATATGATTGTTTACTCACTGCAATTCCATGTTTATTGTTTTATATCGCACATGTGTTTTATGGGTAATTCTCTTCTTATTGAACATGTTTTTATCATATTAATATTTATGGATGACAAACTCATACGAGAGAGAGTCTCTGGTTTTTATGATGCGCCATATTGAGACGTTCAAATGTTCAACAGTTAGAGAATGGAATTCCGGTCTATCAACAGAGGGTCCACGTCTGGCTAGGATATTGAATGACTTACGAGTACGTGATCTTGCTAAGATTCCGTTGCACACCATGAACAAGTGAAGAGATGATGTCTTGGAGGAAGCTGATTACCATGATATGTTGAAAAAGTCAGAGAAAGAACGTTTAAAAAGAGTTGCTGAGTTAACATGAGCGTATGGATGCGAACCGGAAGTTGATGGCCAAAATATAGATTCATGATTTATTACTTAACATCAGACACTTAATTTAGAATTATATTATGACGGAACGAATATTTTTTTATTTTTGGGTGATTTTGTTTTCTGGAAATGCAAAAAAACTTTTAGAATTATAGTATATTTCTACTGTTATATCAATTTTCTTTTGATTAATTTTGCAGTTTTGTCACTGGTTGAATGATAACATTGCACAGGTTGATTATATATGATTTTAATGCACAATTTCAATATATTCTCTATTCGTTTTTAGTAAACTAATCATAATTTCACTGTTTTTGCAAGTACATGCTCATTTGAGTAATAAATAACTTCCAATAATTGTCTAATTATTGCACATGTTATTCTAAGTATTGAACACTGCTATTAAGTGAACAGGTTCACAGCCTAAACAAAGTTTTATGTTATTGCACATGTTCAATATAACACTTAGAACAACATTACACACGTTCAATATGTTATATGGTTGCATTGCCAATTAACATGTTTACCTAAGTACAATTCTGCACACATATATTTGCTACGAATTTTCAGTAATACACATGCTAATTGTGTTTTAATCCATACATATACCCTTTCTGCACATGTTCAAAATCTTCAATCAAGGTTTGAAATGCAAATTCCCTTTCTGTTGAACATTTTTACCTTTCTGCACGTGTTCAAAATCCTCACTCAAGAATTCAAACCTATATAGAACATGTTCATTGTTTTCCATTTTTACCTTTCTGCACATGTTCAAAATCATCAATCAAGGTTTCAAATGCAAATTCCCTTTCTGTTGAACATGTTCAAAGACATTATTTGCATGTTTTTTATAATGGATATGTTAAATGTGTTTTACGAACATATATTCCATTGCTACATATATTCAAATCAAGAGAATAATGTTATAAAAGCAACCATGTTCAGTATCCCAATTTTTTCATTTTTGTTTTCATTTTTGCCTTTCTGCACATGTTCAAAATCCTCAATCAAGGTTTCAAATGCAAATTCCCTTTCCGTTGAACATGTTCAGAGACATTATTTGCATCTTTTCAATAATGGATATGTTAAATGTGTTTTACCAACATATATTCTATTGCTGCATACATTCAAATCAAGAAAACAATGTTATACAAGCAATGAACGTTGTAATGCACATGTTCAGTATCCCAATTGAACATGTTCAATAATTCTATCACAAATTGAACATGTTCAATATGTCCTACAGAATACAAATATTAAAAGATGCGATCAGGAAGTATGGTTTTAGAAGATGCGATCATGGAGGAGACGTTTTTATGAAGACTCGATCATGGAGGGTGTTATAAGGAAGGTGCGTATCATATCCCTGAAATTAAGGGATTTACGCAATCTATGATTTATTGATTATCACCTTTTATTTAGAATAAATCAAAATTGTCTATAATACCCTTTTGTACTTGTAACCAAACATTACCGGACTCCGGTTCCCCAGTCTAACATGGTACCCCATAGATCCCGACCCTATATATATATATATATATATATATATATATATATATATATATATATATATATATATATATATATATATATATATATATATATATATATATATATATATATATATATATATATATATATATATATTCGAAACTACCATTTTGTAGATGCATCTAAAATGTTGCATCAACAAATGGCTATCAGATGGTTCATTAGTTATACGATGCATACATGTTCTTCGTAGAACCTAACCCTGCACGCACGCACACGTGTGTTTTGGGAGGAGTAAAAAAGAAAGAAAAGAGAAAAGGAGGTCGAAGGAGATTCGGTCCTGAGCATTTTTATGTCCACGACAAGATTAAAAAGTAATGTCTTTTCAAAGCATTTAAAAATAAAACGTACAATATTTTTAAAGGGGTTTGGACGCTTTTTATGCTGTGTGATTAGAAAATTAGAATTGTGAAGTAAAACAAATTCCTTGTCGTTTTATCCATCACACCAAACATATTTTGATGCGTGTGAACCTAGCATTAAGTCACCTAGCATATTATTTGATGCTTATTGAGCTGAAAAATTGAAGTCCCTCCACGGCTCCATAGTGTGATGTCTTGAACTGTAACCCAAAAAAAAAAAAGAAAGAAAAAGGGCCCGGCCCTACTGGAGCAGGATCAATTTCGTTAGCCCCAAGAATGAAGGGTGGCGTAGCCGCTGGGATGTATCCGAGTTAGAAGCCATCCTGGATGGGATGTAGCCGCTGGGATGTATCCGGCCCTACTCTGGAGCAGGATCAATTTCGTTGCAAGTTGTCTTTCAAATTCAATGTTAGATGCTTTGTGACATTACAAATTGTATCGAAAGACCGCTACACAATTCCATCAACCATACTTCTCTTTAGGGATGATTCAAGGTTTTGTTTAAGCCATTTGAGAACATCAAATCCTAAACCATAAACCTAAATTTGAAGAGTCATACAAGTAGCTTGAAGTTTGTTTTCCACCATGGTTTGAGTTCATAGGAAACTCTACCCATAACCACAAGTTTTGCCAATGCTCACAGTGGCATTTAGATGGCACAATGAATCATCCACATGACTTATCTTCTCACATGTACATACGTAGACTTATTGGCTACAAAGTAAGATACATAAAGAACTTGCCTTCCATTAACGACAGTGATCAGTCCTAATCAGGTCGTGAAGACATACATTCATACAGACAACTCAAAAAACTTGAGAAAGTTGATGACAAACTCGTTCCTTTTCTCAATTTTCATCACAGTTAGGGACATATAAACTACAATGGAAGTGCAATGATTTACATAACTTCTATATATTGGCCATATAACAAATTGGTAGGTGCCCTAGATAATTGGTTACCCTTTTACACTTTTAAATATTAGCAATTTTCTCTCTGATTTGGTTGCTAATGTTGAGCAGTGGTTTTAAAGCCTGAACCAAGGGGAGCATGGCAAAAGAGTTCTTTTTCATAATGTATAAGCACTAAAAGCTCAAAATTTAACCATGATGATGTCATTAAAAACGATTCCAAGCAGTGAAAACCAAGATTATTTTGACATTAAATTCAAGATTTTGCAAATCCAAAACAGCACAATTAGGGTATCCACAATCTGCTTCTACCGGCTTGATTAAAGGCTCGACTAAACCAATAACCAGGGTTTCACATTTTTACAAGACACAATATATGCATAAGCCAAAGTTCATATTTGTTTATGCATAATTGCATACCTATGTATGTATGCATAGCTAAAGTTGGGCCAATAAAAACCAAAACCAAATTAGAGGAGCAGTTCATCTGCCTGTCCACAAAAAACCCTAAGGGGTGTTTGGTTTGCTAACATGTTCTAATTTCTTGACAAATTCCATTTGATGAATGAATTAAACTTGTATGCAAATGTAACTCAAATCAAATTGCAAAATCTCAGTGATTTTATTAATTCATAACATAAACACGTAACTAACAGGACCGATAAAAAAAGATCAAACAAATCAAATCCTCAACTCAAAAGCACGAAAACAGAAGAACACAAACCCTAACTCACGATAGTAATCGACGTTTCCATATAACGTAAACTGATTCGGTTGAGGATTGAAGTTTCGACAGATAATTACCAATTAAACAGGACTGAGAAGCTGAGAGATTGAGGGTTTCGGCTCAGAATTCATACCGATGATGATAATCATCGGAATAAAACCGTAGTGCGTGATTACTTTAGCTTTCTTCATCGTCCATGTGCTCCATTCCTTCAAGAGCTTCGATGGTGAATTCTCATCGGATTTCTTTGATCCTTTGGTTGATTTCCCTTTCGCCTTGAGAACTACCTTCGACGACATGGTTTTTTTCCCCTTTCTCTCGATGCTTCTTTCTCTTCAACGTCTGTGTGTCAGTGTGTATGAAGAAAATTCAGAGATTTGAAATATGGGGAGCCCTAAAAGTAGTTGGGTTGGGCCTTTTGGAGATGTGCTTTTGGTGGGCCCAATAAATAAATAGAAGAGTTTCATTAGGCCCAATAGTTCACTGAGTCGTAAGTGAACTTTTAAGCACGGGGCGAACGCTTAAACCGCTTGATCTGAAATCGAAACATCATGGGGCGGTTTAGATATTCATTTTTAGAAAATCGTGGATAACCAAACCGATTATATATATACAAGTTCATAGCTTCTATTTATAATTTCATTTGAAACTTTTAAATACTAGATTTTCAAATGATTTTTCATTTTAATTGTTTTATTAAATAAATTTAGCGTAACTTTTAAGATTTATAATCAAATAGTTTACTATGACTTTGAATTTAAAAAGAAATTTTTGCTTAAAAAGATATAAATCTATAATTTTATTTACTTTTAAGCATATCACGGGTAATCGTGGACCGAACCGCGGGTAACCGGATTCTATCGGGTAACCGAAACCGAAAATACAGTTCACATGTTAACTACTAACCGAACCGAACCGAACCGTGCACACCCCTACCAAATAGGCAATAGATTTGTGTTTTAAGTTTGTATATATATTTTTATATAGGGATAATTGTGCAAAAAACTCTCAACTTGTCAGGTTTTTGTGATTAAAATCTCAAATCATTTTTCGTTGTATATAAAACCCCAAACTAACTAATGATCAGTAAATCAAAGTTTTATCAATGGTTAACCGGTTGAAACCGGTTATTAATCCTACGTGGAACGCTAAATAACCTACGTGGAATAAATTTTAATTGTTGAAACTGGTTGTCAAGTATTACACATCATTTAAACACTCGGTGATGATGTAATCCTGTTTAAAAATTACAATTAAAAATTATCAATTGGGGTTTAAATGATGTGTAGTACTTGGCAACAGTTTCAACAATTAAAACTTATTCCACGTAGGTTATTTACCCATCCACGTATGATTAATAACTGGTTTCAACGATTTGCTCATTGATAAAACATTGATTGAGTTTTAGTTAGTTCGGGGTTTTCTATGCAACAAAAAATGGTTTAGGGTTTTAATTACAAAAGGCTGACAAGTTGATGGTTTTTTGGGCAATTATCCCTTTTATATACATTTAGTACTTAAAATTTTAAAGAAAAATGGTAGTACGTTACCTAATAATTATATATTTTTTCAGCTTTAACTATCTAATTGAAAACTTTTGATGGTTAAGTACTAAACATGTACAGTATGTGTGTGTATGTGTGTGACATAGATGTGTACAAAATTAAAAGATGTCCTGCTCTAGGCACGAAGGGTTCTATCAACTATAACGAAGTTAACTTGGAGAAGCTGCTTATTATGAAAACAGAATTGGTGGACTATATGAAACATGACATCTATCTATTAGGTGGTGTGATGCAAAAGGCGTACTATGTATCACTAGTTTATTAACATGTATATTACACGGATAACTTTAATAAATATTTTTTTCTCAAAAGTTATATAAACTAAAAATTAAAAGTTAACATTAAATTATTTGTGATATTATAACATATTTTGTTATAATTAATTTTTAAGTATAAGTTAGTTAAACAGAAAAGATAATCAATAATAATATTTAACTTTGTTGTCATTAACATAATCAGTTAATAGTTTTTTAAATGTTGATGTTATAGTTTTAATAGGTCCCTAAGAATAGGAACATTTTTAGAGATTAAAAAAAGAAATGAATATTTATATTTTTAAAAAAAATTACAAATGTCAATTTGATAAGAAGCCACATGACATTCTTTAGGTGATGACAAATGGTAAATAATTTGTTCATTTAATAGTTTAGATAGATAGATTGTTCCTAAAAATAAGGTTTTTAAATTATAATTTTTATAGTTCAACTTTATTATATTTTCCATTTCAATAAAGTCGAATAACATCAATAGCAACAATAAAAAGTTAGACTAAGGTTGTGTTTGGTGTGACGGTTTAGAAATAAAGGAAATGGTACGAGAATGATATTATATGTAGGGGTGTTCATAAAAATCCGAATTTGAGCATCCGAAATAATAATCCGAAAATCCGATCCGAAATTTAGGATATCCGGATTTTCGGATATCCGAAATTTCGGATTCGGATAGTAAAATCCAAGATTTTTGGATAATCCGATATCCGAAAATCCAAAAAAAAAAGTACTTTTTTATATCTTTAGGATTGATTATTTACATAATATAGAGTGTTTATTATTATTCTAATGTATATTTTTGAGTTTTATCTTGATATTATATATTTATGAACTAATATTTAATATATTTCAGTTTTTTTAATCTTTTTTAGTCGTTTTGAGTAAAAATAATTCCGGATAAATTTAGTTTGTGATATATTTATCTTTAATATGTATTTGGATATATTAATTTGTATTTTATATATTTAAATATTTGATTTAATTTTTTTAAAAAAAGTTAAAAAAGTATGAATTTTCGGATATTCGGATAATCCGATATCCAAATCCGAAATTTCAGATTCTGATAGCAAAATTCACTATCCGAAATTTCGAATATCCTGTTTAGAACACCCTTAATTATATGTTTGGTCTAAGGAGATGGGTTTGACTATTTGAGGATACCCGAATTGAAGGGTTTTCTCATTCGTGCCTCAAGTTGTGGGTTTACGTAAACTCATCCTCATCCTTCAATTTTTGTATGTTCATTAGTCAAAGGGGCGACCGCCAAGGGTCTAAAATTTCATAGGGCCCCTAATTTCATAAATTCTCAAAGTAAATAAAGTAACATTGATTTTTTTTTTTAAATTTATGGACGGAGATAAAACAAAAGGTATGTTTGTATACACATGTATGTATGTATATATGTGTGTGTGTGTGTGTATACATATATGTGTTTGTGTTTGTATATTTATATATGTGTGTATGTGTAAGACTCTTTTATACGTTTTCGTTCAAGGCCCCAAAAATCAACGGAACGGCCTTGATGTTCATCTATTTGTTTCAACATGTGTTTTATTCTTTAATGGTCTCATTCATCCCCTCCCATCCCAAAACTAACAAGCATATATTGTCTCATTCGTCTACCATATTCATTAATACGCTTCAAAATCAATCGATTACTTCAATCCACTGTCATATTCAATGTCCTAATGTGAGAGGGGTGGAGGAGGTAAATAATCTGGTGGTAAATCCACTGTCATATTTGGAAGAATCTCGGAGGATTTAGATTTTAAAATCCTTCAAATGTCATCTTTACATTAAAAAAGGAGAAAAGAATTTCAAATTTCTAGTTTGTACAATCTTTAAACATCAACATTAACAAAAACCACCTTACCCATTATTGTTGCAGAATCCTTTCAACAACATTTTATAAAGATGTATCTACCCATATTGCTTCTTCCTTGTTCTATCACTCACCACAATCTACAGACCACAATCACCAACCACAATTGAATGCTTGTCACACTTCGCTAGTGGACTATCAAACACTGACCACCATCGATCTCTCATCTTCAAAGAACAACCACACAGATCTCGATCCACAATCTCTCTTCTCATATCTCAATCTGCTCTCTCTAGATTTGTCCCCTCGTTTGGGTTTATGAAGAATGCTCCCCATACATTGTTGTATTCACTCTTGGTCGACATTCCATCCATAACGAGTAAAGTCTACTGGTTGGTCATTTTCGATGACCCTGTATAAAATTAGCAAACCGTTCGTAAGTGGTTTAGCATATTTCTTTGTTCTTAAATAAAGTGAAACCTCAATCAATTTGTAGAAGGTCCTTAGAAGTTGGGTCAAACAAGATACAAGGTTGTAGCTTGAAGATGCATAGTTCTATATTTCAAATAGTCCATAGATTTCTAGTTAAGATTTACTCATTGTTGTCTAACCAACTCTTGTTCTTGTGCTTTTTGACTTGCATGTTGCTTTCAAGTTACCTAATCCCCATTAAGCAAAGCTCAAACATTGGTTGCATATTTATTTCACCACTTTGTAAAATTGTAAAAAATATAAAAAGACGTTGCATAAATATGCAATTTAGCCTATAAAACAACATACAAACCTCATACATCGATTGATTAATTAGCTTTTGCTATGATATTTGTAAGTATGTAGTTTTATTTTCCTTTTGAGTGCCCTAATTTGATGATGGAGAAAGCCCAATAAATATAGGTTTTTAACATATGTAAGCCCATTCTAAATTTTATATGTTTGAATAAATATAGTTACTAATTGCACCACTTAAATCAATAAAGTAGTACTTGATAATATTGAAATTGTAATTTTAGTACATTTAGTTAGTAGGGTGGTTTCGATATGATATTTAGGTTGGTTAAGGGTTGTGTTGGGCGTAATATAATATAAATAAAATTTTATAATTTTGTTATATTAATATGTTTTGATTTAATTATAATTTACATGAAAACTATATAAACCTAACATTTTTATTTGTTTTGACTTAAATGTTTTAATGTAACAAAATATTTAAATCAAAACAAATAGAATATTAAATTTAAACTAAAATAACAATGTAACAAATATCTAAATCCAAATGAATTAAATCTTAAGTTTATATATTTTTCTTAAAAACTAAAAAGGCATGGTTAACGTAATGAAATAAATAGTTGGAAGCATACAAAATACAAAAAAATATATAAATATTATAATGATGAAATATAATATAAATAAAATTTTAGTAAATAAATTAATTACCTAATAGAGACGTAAAATAAATTAATTAAATTGGTAAAATTATAAATTTAATAAAAAATAAATACATCTTAAATAAGAATAAAATTAAATCATTATTTATTAAATTAAGATTTAAAATTTATAAACAAAAACAAAAGTCATGAAAAGAAAGGGACCAAAATTGTTATTAAAGAAGAGGATATAATTATAATTTAGGAAAATAAATGAGACAAATAGACCATTTCTGCAAGTAAGCTGTAACACCCCTCCCGATTCCGGAAATGCCACGTCAACCCAATATCATAAGTGGCAATAACGCAACAGAACTATAATACACATGTCATAGGATAATGCAGGTTATGGCTAATTTAAAACTTTATACATAAAGATTAAACACGGTCAATACATTCACAATCCCAAATTAAACGAAACATGATAATTCCGGTCACTGGATACATTGTTCCCAAAAATAACTATTACATGCAGTTCTAATATTCACGAAATGGATATGAAGTCTTCAAGTCAATCCCAAACCTATCTCTGAGGCTGTGATCACTTCTGATTCCCTGAACATGTTAGACTCGAAGACATGAGCTATAAACCCCGTGAGCACATGAGGTTGACACTGCACATAAACACATAGCACGTAGCACACAATCCATGTCCCTGTCCCGATTGCCCAACACGCATCTCAGGTATATAGACACAAGTATCAGATCCGAAATAGAAACCCAAGTCCTGTGGGGACCCTTCCCCGGCCGACACACCGCACACAGCAGTGAGCAGCAATAACCCTGTAGCACAGGAGCGACCCGACTACAGGCCCTGCCGTATATATACGCCTCAAGGACTATTAGAGACAGTCAACCCTCGCGATCCCTTTCACGACTCACCATCCGTATGGAACACATCACGGACCCCTGGCATCGATCTCATATCTCATACATAACACGTATAAGGAATAGAATATACCTGAGGTCCACGTCCCTGTCTCACATATATAACACGCACAAATATAGCTACACGGCTAAAACGTAAAAGATGGCGCGTCGAGTACTCACCTGACTGATTTCCCGAACTCTGGCATCCCTGATCGAACCCGGCTCGCTGTACGCTAGTCCCTGTAATCACACGGATATCCCAATAGTTAATCACGACCCCAATAAACACATATCACATAATCATAATGACCCGAACCCAGCTCGAACCCGACAACCCCGCGAAACCGAAACCCGATCAATACCCGAAATCCGACCCAAAACCCGACTCAATTAACCCCAAACGAGACCCCCAGACCCGAACAAACTCAGCCCAAGCAATCCCGAAGGAACCCGACGCAGTTTGACCCAAAACCCCCTTTATTGAGACCAAACTCGGATTTCCCTGCAGGCTCTTGGTCGCGCCGCGACACCACGAAACCTCAGTACCCTAACCTGTGATTTTCAGCTTCAACCCAGGAGTCATAACTCCTTCTAACTCGATTTCAGCCTCCAACTAACTGATACAAACATTATAAACACAACCTTACAAGCTCAAGAACTATTACAACACATTTCACATATTCAACTCAATTTAAAACCAATAGATTGAAGTTCCTTACCTTCCTAGAGCTCAAGAACACCTATAAGGATGAAAATGAAGCTGAATCCAAGGCTTCCTCAATCAATCTGGAGTTGGGAGCTGATCTTTGGCTTCTGATTTCTCACACAAACACACACATACACTATTTAGGGCTTTCACAAATGGATAAGGAATAAAAGAAGGCCCCAACATATATACGCTTCTATTTTAGGCCGGTCCCGAACCCGATATCACATTTTCAATATTAATGCTCATTTAACCCATTTAATCCCGTGATCCCAAAAACATAATCCGTTCGTTAAAATTATAACCCGATGACACGCAGGCCCAATCCTGACACGTATCAATCCACGAAACGGGATATAATTGGACCAACCCAATATTAATAAATTATTTATCCACTAAAATAATTCCACGTACATAAACAATTTAAATAAAGATCGTTTATATAAAATTGAAACCACAGAGACTGAATCCAGAATTTTAAGCAAACCACATGGACCATTTTTGTAATTTACTATATTTATTATTTAGGGAGAATTTCATATATACCCTTCCAAAACTTCAAAATATCATATATACCCAACCTAAAATTTTAATATCATATATATCTCTCCTAAACATCATAATATCATATATACCCAATTTTAATTATTAATATCACATATATCCCTCTTAAACATCAATAATATCATATATACCCAAACTCATTAATTTAATTATTTTTATAATATTTAAAACTCATAATTAATATTGCTTATTAATTAATGACCATTATACCCTTAATAATTTCTTCTTTCAACTAAACTTCAAAATATCATATTTATCCAACTTAAATTAAAATATCATATCCCTTTTAATAATTTTATATAATTTATTTTTGTAAACTTTAATAAATAAATTCTTCAAACTAAAACAAAGTAACATTAAAAATAAAAAAAAATTTATCGTGTTTTTCTCGTTTATAATTAAATCGTATCGTCTTATTATATTTTATTATATGTTTTTTTTTTCAACAGTAATCTATATACAACTAACTGAATACATATTATGTTCTTTCTTTTCTTTTTCTTTTAGAATTTTATAGTTGTATCACATTTTGTTTTTTTTTTAAAATTTAGTATATATATATATATATATATATATATATATATATATATATATATATAATACATTAGTGTCAAAAAATTTTCAAGTTTGCATTCGCTTTATAACTATTGTTTATTTACTTTACTTTTTTTTAATTTTTATATTTAATCTAGTATATGAATTATAACTTATTGTCCGATGTAATTAGTTGTGTATATTTTGTGTTAACGATAAGATTATATATATATATATATATATATATATATATATATATATATATATATATATAATTTTATATAATTAGAGTCCAGTTTTATAATAATTTGTTTAATAAAACTAGAAAATATTTTAATATTAAATTTACCAGATGAATTTTGTATCTTATAAATAAATTAATTTTTTAATTATAAATAAATGGTTATTTTCGTTAGTAAAAAATTCAGTTTTTTTTAAACAAACCTTTACTATTAAAATAATTTCTAGATACTAATCATTAACAAATTATTATAAAAACTGGGCTTTAAATATATATAGGATTATATGTATAATCTTGTAGTTAATACAAAATATACACAACTAATTACATTGGATAACAAGTTATAACTCAGATTCTAGACTAAATATAAATATTAAAAAAAGTAAACTAAATAAACAATAGTTATAAAACGAATGCAAACTTGAAAAAAAATTAGAAACTAATGTATTAGAATACAAAAAATATATATATACTAAATTTAAAAACAAACAAAATGTGATGGAACTATAAAGTTCGAAAAGGAGAAAGAAAAAAAAGAATATAATATGTATATAGATTACTGTTAGAATATGTTTAGTTGATGAAAAACAAAGTGTAGGGACTGTTTGTGTATTTACTGAATAGTTTGTATAAATGTATAAATAGGAACTTTGACTTTCCAAATAAAGAGATCTGTCAGTTAATCATTTTGTACGGATTATATTCTGTAAAAGCTGCACTGTTGAAGAACATTCTCTGACCGTCATTTTGTAATCGACAATTCATCAATCGAATCATTTGGTTAGTGTTGATTAATTTCATTGTTCTTATTATTTGCATATTGTTGATTGAATTGGTAGAAACTAGTTTTTACAATTGGTATCAGAGCCTTAGGGGTGAATCATTCTGATTGAGATTGAAATTGTTTTACGTGTTCTTGAGCATTTTTTTTCGGAAAAACCCTAAAATCACTAGGGGTTTTGATTCTGTTGATCATTGTAAGTGATAATTGGATCGAAGGTTAAGGATTCATAGACGAATCAATTGAATATAAACTTGATTTGATTTTCAAAACACAGAAAAAGATCTAGGCAATTTTCTGAAATTTTGAAAAGTGTAAAAACGGTTACTGTTCTATTGAAAAACTCAGCCTTAGATCCATTTTTGCACAAAAGTGTTTAACAAAAAGTGTTTGTATTCAAAAACCTTACCTTCGATTACAATTTGAGTGAAATTGGGTAAAATTTGGATTTAATCTGAATTTCAGACTTGAAAAAGCTGAAAATACTAAGAAACTCGAAATATACACATCATGTGTGTAATTTGAGTTGAGTACCTTAGTTAATCGAGTTGATTACCTTAGTTATTCGAGTTGTGTATAACTAATATTCGAGTTGACAAACTTGTCATTCGAGTTGACAACTTGTGATATTCGAGTTGACAACATTTTGTTAACAAACTCGAATTTCAGAACAAACACAATCGAGTTTTAGAACAAAACCAATAGAGTTTTATATAAGACTCATTCCAGTTTTATATAAGGCTCATTCGAGTTTTATATAAGACTCATTCGAGTTTTGTGACATACTCATTCGAGTTTTGTCATATACTCATTCGAGTTTTGTGATATACTCATTCGAGTTTTGTCATATACTCATTCGAGTTTTGTGATATACTCATTCGAGTTTTGTCATATACTCATTCGAGTTTTGTCATATACCCATTCGAGTTTTGTCATATACTTCAAGTTTGATCAATAACACATTCGAGTTCGATCAAAAACACATTCGAGTTTGATCAAACACCCATTCGAGTTTGATCAAAGATTCAATCGAGTTTCACTGAAAGAATCAATCGAGTTTGGTAAAAGAATCAATCGAGTTTTACCATAAACTCAATCGAGTTTTACACTATATTCATTCAAGTTTCACTTATAACACAAGAATCATTCAAGTTTGACACACACATTAATCAAAACACAATTCACTGTCTGAGTTAAGTTGCTTATTGCTACTAACAAGTCATTGTGTTGTAGATTTCAGTACTAATCTGTGTTTCAAGGTGTGATCAAATTTTTCAATCTCATTCGGAGTTCATTTGATCTTGGTCAAGTTTCCCAAAGATCAATCAACATGTCTAAAGATGCACTGGCTATGGGATCAGAAACCAAACCCCCAATCTTATACAGGGGAGAATATGTCCAATGGCGGGAGCGGTTTCTTGAATTCATCAGTTTCCATGATTTGTCTGAAGAAATGCTGAAATCATTAAATGAAGGACCAGCAATTTTTATGGAAACGATCCCAGGAGTACCAACTGGCAATCCTCCAATTCCACCGAGGACTGTTGAGGTCACAAACCTGACAGAGGCCCAGAAAAAGAGAAAATTAGGGGACAAGACTGCAAGAAAACTATTGTTGATATCAATCCCCAATGATATCTACACTTGTCTAACAAATACAAAGACTGCTAAGTCCATATGGGATGAAGTATGCAAAATCATGAGGGGATCAGACAGAGCTGCTACTAATAGGGCTAGGAATAGCCTAATGACGTTTGAGAACTTTAGAGCTCGTGAAGGTGAACTTTTGGAAAACACTTACCTCAGATTTGTGAATCTGGTAAGTGAAGTAAAAAAGAAACGGAGTGACAAAGTCCAACTTGGACATCAATGTCAAATTTTTAAATGTGCTAAATCCAGAATGGGAAAAATATGCTATGATCATCCAACAAACGAAAGATATTGAGGAGATGGATTTTCATATGCTATTTGAAAACCTCAACAACTACCAAGAAGTTGTATTGAGGAAAATATCTGGAAAGAAGAAAGCGGAAAAAGAAACTGCTGATCCACTAGCTCTACTGGCGGAGAAAAAGTATAAATACAAGCTGAAAAAGGAAACAAGAGCAGTAATCAGTAGCACATCTTCTGAATCAGAATCTTCAGATTCATCTGCTGATTCAGAAATTGAAGAGATGAAAAAGCAAATGGCTTTGCTTACAAAAGCATTTCAGAAGAAATTTTACAGAAAGCCAACAAACAACAAGATGCGCTATAAAACAGGTTCAAGGAAAATTGAGAAAAAAGATAAGTATGAGAAATCTGGAGAGAGTAGTGCACGAAAGACTGACAAATTTGAGAAGTCAGACAAATCAGTCAAGAAAGAGTCGGAACAGAAATGCTATAACTGTGGAAAACCAGGTCACTATGCCCGTGAATGCAGATCTCCTGTAGTAAAAAATTCAGACTACTATACAAGAAAGGCACTCTTAGCCAAAGAGAAAGAGTCAGGAAAAGCTCTTATGGCGGAGGACGATCATTGGTTACAGTTATCAGAAGACGATGATATCTTGGATGAAGATGCCCATATTTGTCTAAAGTCAGAAATTTTCAATGAATCTGAACTGAGTGAATCAGCTATGATAGCTGAAGATGAGGTGTGGGTTGGACTGACTGATGAAGAGGATACAGAGAGGAGAGAATCTGATTCTGATGAAGAGGGAGCAACAGAAGAAGTCGCATTAATGGCAACTGGCCAAAATGAAGCTGAAAATGAGGAAGATTCAGAGTCTGAAAACTCAGATGATTAAGAAAGACCGGAGGTAAATTCTAATTCAGACTCTGATATTGATGAATCATGCATCTTAGAAGAAAAACTAACTAATATGGCATTTATGCTTAAAAAGTTTGAAAAATCCTTAAAGGCAGAAAAGAAAAAGGTTTATTCTCTGGAAAACAAACTTCGAAATGAACACAATTTAGTTCTAGATTTTTCCAAAGATAAAGCCTTAGCTTTACGAGCTGTGTCAGACTTACAAGATAAGGAAAAAGAACTTCAAAGCAATAATATACTCAATCTGAACCACAAAATATCTGATTTACAAGAAAGTCTGCGAATAGCTGAGTTAGAAGCCTCAAACTTTTCTGTAAAATATCATGCCATATTTGAAGAAAGAACTAAACTTTATGAGAAAATAAAAAAGATGGAGGATGAATTTATTAAAAGAGGGCAAACAGATCAAACAATATATTTAAATCAACCAAAAGATACAGAGTTTTATAACTCTAAATCTGGTATTGGTTGGGAAAATCCTAAGTATCTGACAAAAGCTATATCAAATTCACCAACACTATATGATGTCAGATACATGAATTTAGGATTAAAAATGACATTTATGAAAGCATCTGAAGAAGTAGAATCTAGCGAAGAAATAAAAAGATTAAGATCAGACAAAATGCAAAATTATGTTGATTATACAAAGATAAATGAAACAAGCAACATTATTGATACTAAAGAAGAGTTCATTCAAACTTATTCTGAAAAGAATTTGTCTGAATTATCAACTCAGTCTCAAAAATTATATTTACCAAATTCAATTTTAGAACAGATAAATTCTGATTTAGAATTGAAAATTAAAAATTTTGAGACAGAGAATGGAACTCTCAAGGCTGAATTAATTAAAATGGAACAAATATTGCAAAATAAGCCTAAACACATAAATGTGTCTGATCCACAATCAACTACTTCTCTAGACTCTATTAATTCAGAGAAAGAATTTGATCTGTACATGCACTCTGATGATAATTCATTAGATCAAATGTTTGGTAAAATTGGTGAATTTATCAAACCTTTGACTAACAAACAATCAAATGGTAATAAAGAACCTGTTAAAATTCTGCAAAGAATGGCTACAGATTCTTTAAAACCATCTGAAGATTCACCATCAGTACAACAAAAGAAGGAGAAAACAAAACTTTTTGTTCAGTCTCCTAGTTTTGAAAAGGGTGAATCATCTTCATCAACGGACTCTATTGCACGTAAAGTCAAATCTTCAACAGGTATGAAAAAGTTACAGAAAAAACGGCATCTAAATCTTCTAATTCTCAAACTTCTTTTATGTCAGATATCGTTGTGAACGGGTCGAGAAAACAAGTATGGCGAAAGAAGAAAAGAGAAGAGAAAAACAAGATTATAAAACAAGAATGGCGCGTGAAAGAAAAAATTGTTACAGATAGAAATAGCAAAATTGAACATTCTGTCTGTAATAATGATAAACTTGTTAATAATTCTTGTATTAAATTTTCAAGAACGAAATTAATTGCTTTGAATTCTTATGTTTGTAAGCCTGAAACTATGAAATATAATAAGCTCGTATGGCAACCAAAGAAAAAGGACCCATTTTATGAACAGAAAAAGGTTCCAAAGAAAATTATTTCAAAAACAATTCCACCGCGAATTGTACAAAAGTGGATACCCAAAAGAACAGTTCAAAAATGGGTACCTAAAATAACTTCAAATGATAAGCTAAAAGCCATATCAGTTAGAAAAACAAATGATACTATGCATGATTTACCTAAAACAAAAGTACCCAACTACAAGTGGGTACCTCATGTGCTGCTTCGTTTTATAGGTAAACCATGTCCGGTACCTTGACTCCGGATGCTCTAAACATATGACCGGACAACGAGACACACTCACGGACTTTGTAGAAAAGTTCTGTGGGACGGTTAGATTTGGAAACGATCAGTTTTGTCCGATCAAAGGATACGGAAGTCTGAAGTATGACAAAATCACCATCCAAAAGGTCTTTTATGTTGATGGTCTTGGACACAATCTATTTAGTATTGGCCAATTGTGTGATAAGGGGTTAGAAGTCAACTTTAAAGCCAATCGGTGCAGCATCAGATCCGCAGAAGGAAAAGAAATTCTAGCAGGAAACAGGAAAACAAATTTGTACTCCATTGATTTAGCCTCAATCAATCTGAAGAAAGATGTTTGCTTATTGTCAAAAGCTACATCTAAAACAGCATGGCTGTGGCATCGTCGCCTTTCACACCTGAACTTCAATGAGCTGACCAACCTAGCAAAAGGAGGGTTAGTTAAAGGGCTGCCGGCGCTCAAATTCCAAAAAGAGCAATTATGTGCGGCATGTGAAAAAGGAAAGATGACAAGAGCCACACACAAATCCAAATCAGAACACTCATCCACGAGAGCACTGGAGTTATTGCATATGGATTTGTGTGGACTAATGAGAGTACAAAGCATAAATAAGAAACGATATGTATTGGTGATAGTTGATGACTATTCACGATACACATGGGTGTTTTTCCTGAGATCCAAATCAGATGCAACCGAAACCATCATAGACTTCATCCGGAAAATACAAGTAAAGTTGCAACTCACAATTCAGACAATCCGCTCAGACAACGGAACAGAGTTCAAGAACAAATCACTTGACTCGTTCTTGAATTCAGTAGGAATTACACATCAGTTCTCAGCTGCTCGAACTCCACAACAAAACGGTGTCGTTGAAAGAAGAAATCAGACACTAGTGGAATCAGCTAGGACGATGTTGGCCTACTCCAATTTACCGTTGTTCTTGTGGGCAGAAGCGGTTGCAACAGCTTGTTTCACACAAAACCGTTCAATAATAAATAAAAGATTCGGAAAGACTCCTTATGAACTGATTAATAAACGAATACCTAATATTAAATTTTTCCATGTCTTTGGTTGCAGATGCTTTATTCTAAACGATAAAGACAACCTTGGAAAGTTTAATCAAAAGGCAGATGAAGGAATATTCATCGGGTATTCAAAGGAGTCGGTTGCCTTCCGAGTGTACAACAAGAGAACCAAGACAGTCAACGAGAGCGTAAATGTTAAATTCGACGAAGGAGTGGTAATGGCTTCTGAACACACCAGTTCAGGACCCGAACCTAATATGCAGACTTCATTGGAGTCAAATGGACAAAATGCTGAACATTCTAAATTAAATAAGTTGTTTGAGAATTTTTATGACGACTATTTTGAAAAGCCCAAAACTAATGTTCAAAATTTGGTGCCTGACAGGATTACTGAAGATCCAGTCGTAGTTTCAGATCTTTCTCAACAACAAAGTTCAGAAGAAACTGGAGAAGCTTCAACAGCAAATGTGCAGTCAACTACTGAGATTGTACAACCAATTGAACCTCTACATTCTTCTGAAACCCCCATTACTTCTGAACAGTCAGAAGCTCCTACCTCAGATGTTCCACCTATAACATCTGAAGTAACTCCCGAACCATATCTAGATCTCAATCCCAACCAAGACCCAATAGAACCGTTTCCACATACTGTTAAGTGGACAAGAAATCACCCAATAGAGAACATCATTGGTGATCCATCTGCGTCAGTCCAAACCAGAAGGGCTACTATAAATGAATGCTTATTTTCAAATTTTTTGAGTAAGATTGAGCCTAAAAATGTAAAAGAAGCTCTTCTGGATGCTGATTGGATTGTGGCGATGCAAGAAGAACTTAACCAGTTCGAACGGTTAAAGGTCTGGAGACTTGTTGAGCGCCCAAAAGACAAATCCATAATAGGCACGAAATGGATCTTCAAGAACAAGAAAGATGAACATGGTGTCATCATTCGGAATAAAGCTCGTCTCGTGGCCAAAGGATACAGCCAACAAGAAGGGATTGATTATGATGAAACATTCACACCATTTGCACGAATTGAAGCTATAAGGATGTTTTTAGCTTTTGCGGCTCATAAAAATTTTACAGTATAAAATGGATGTCAAAACTGCGTTTTTAAACGGGGAGCTAACAGATGAAGTATATACATATCAGCCGGAAGGGTTTACTGATCCTTCGAAACCTGATCATGTATATATTTTAGATAAGTCACTGTATGGCCTTAAACAAGCACCTCGTGCTTGGTATGATGCATTATCAACATATCTGTTGAGATGTGGATTTACAAAAGGTGCAGTTGACACAACCCTGTTTATAAAACGTCAGGGGTCAGATATCATAGTTATACAGATATATGTAGATGATATAATATTTGGGTCTACAAATCCAGAATTTTGTAAGAAATTCGCATTTTTAATGTCCCAGAAATTCGAAATGAGCATGATGGGGGAAATAAATTTTTTCTTAGGATTACAAGTAAAACAATTAACTGATGGTATTTTTATCAATCAGTCAAAATATATACAAGACATGTTAAAGAAATTTAACATGGTCAATAGCACTCCTATGAAAACTCCCATGGCTCCGGATTCAAAATCAAAACTCGATGCGGATATCTCAGGGAAACCTGTAGCTGTGACTCATTATCGAGGTATAATTGGGTCATTAATGTACTTAACAGCCAGTAGACCGGATATTATGTTTGCTACATGTGTCTGTGCTAGATATCAGGCAAATCCAAAAGAATCACACTTAACAGTTGCAAAATGAATTTTAAGATATCTCAAAGGAACTCCAAATCTTGGTTTGTGGTATCCTAGAGAGTCTTCATTTAATCTGACTGCTTTTTCTGACGCTGATCACGCAGGTGATAAGATGGACAGAAAAAGTACGTCAGGAGCAGTACAATTCTTAGGTGACAAACATGTATGTTGGTCATCTAAGAAACAACATTGTGTTTCATTGTCCACAGCTGAAGCAGAGTATGTTGCTGTATCTTCCTGCTGTTCTCAGGTGTTGTGGATGAAGAGCCAACTGCGTGATTACGGGTTTACACCAAAGAAAATTCCAATATATTGTGATTCTCAGAGCGCGATAGCTATTGCATCAAATCCGGTGCAACATTCAAAAACGAAACATATCGACATTCGGTATCATTTCATAAAAGATCATGTAGAAAATGGAAATATAGAATTATATTTTGTACCTACTGAATATCAACTAGCTGATTTGTTTACCAAAGCGTTAGATGAAAAGCGGTTTAATTTTTTGGTATACAAATTAGGTATGTTGAATCGTTAAGATTTAATAATTCAGTTGTTTCAAAATTATAATTTTAAAATTTTCATTTTTAAGTGATTTTTATCTGATGTTAAATTCATGAATCATAAAAAGTTTATATTCTTTAAAATTTAACAAGATCTGGACTGTCATGTGCAGGGGGAGCAGAAAAGAAATTTATCTGATTTTGAACAAATCTGATAAAAATTATCTGTTATTTTGTAGGGGGAGCAGAGCTGAGAAATTGAATAATAAGTTGAGGGGGAGCAAATTTCAGAAACTCAAGGGGGAGCAAATGCACTTTGTTAATAATTTTATTTTATTTTTTGTTTTGAGTGTTTTCAAATTTTTTTGTGATGGTTTATGTGCAAAATTTTTTTTTCAAGTATGAATTTTTTTTTAGTCCATTTTAATTTTTTTTATTTTTTTATTTTGTGTGCTGTTAAAATTTTTTTTTGAAATTCAAATTTTGTTTAGTCACAATTTTTTTGAAAAATGGGTATGTGGGCTAAGTTGGTTTAGCTAATGGGCCGAATTTTCAAAATTTGAAAATTTAATGTGTGGGCCGGGTAAAATTTCAATATAAATTTGAAATTTCAAATTCAAATTTCTTTTTTCCGGAAATTATAGAACTTCATCTTCTTCCACAAGATTTCTTCATTTCAAAGAAACCTACCAAACCCACAAACGACGGTTTTATTTTCATCAAAATTGTGAGTAAAAGATTGTTTTTTCTTTATTATTTTACTTTGTATGTACATATTTTCAGTGTATCTGTTCGAATGTGAGTATGTGTTCTTATTTTTTTTTGTGTGTTCTTCACCGTTAATGGCAAATAGTTTGATTGGTCCATGAAACTGAAATTACTTGTGTGATGATGTTCGTGTGGGTATTATGACTATGAATCTGAAATTTCATAAGTCATTTGTACCTCACAAAAACAGAATCATTGATTTTTTTAATGGAACAGTTTCGACTTTTTGAATAAACTGAAATTTGAATTTTTAACAACTTTAAAGTTGTTTTTGTTCAAAGTTCAGTAAAACAAATGTGTTTAAAACACATTTTCGAGGGGGGTACAAGTTTTAAAACACTGAAAAACATCTCTGAACTTAAATTCATAAAATCAGTGTGTTTTAGACTTGTAGGAAAATAAAAAGACATTTCTCGAATAAAGAGTCATTCGAGTTGCATTACAGTGTCATTCGAGTTGCATTACAGTGTCATTCGAGTTGCATTACAGAGTCATTCGAGTTGCATGGAAGTTTCATTCGAGTTGACTTAAGAATAATTCGAGTTGCATTAGAGAGTTATTCGAGTTTCATGATGACTAATTCGAGTTGATTCATATAGAATTCAGAGTTATTCGAGTTTAATGCACATTACATTCGAGAAACAGTTGGGTTTTATGCGAGTTGACAAGTGGATGTATAACACTTAGAAAATTTTCAGAATATAAGTACTTAAAGCTTATTCGAGTTTAGGACACATGTCATTCGAGTTTTGTTGAGACTTACTCGAGTTTCATATATATATCATTCGAGTTGGTTATAGACATATCCGAGTTTTATATATATATCATTCGAGTTGGTTGAAGACTAACTCGAGTTTTATATATATATTATTCGAGTTGGTTGAAGACTTATTCGAGTTTTATATATATATATTATTCGAGTCGGTTAAAGACTAATTCGAGAAACTTGTAGCTTCATTCGAGTTTCATCAGAAAATTTTTCTAAGTGTAGAATTTTAAAGTTTCAAGAAAAATGTCACATTTTTTTTAAGAAATTGTTATAAATTTTTGTTTTTCTAACATTGGTCTCTAAACGATTGACTCTGGAGTCCTTTCAAGAATTTTCAATTATTGTCAGGAATCCCGATGCTTTAAAAAGAAAATCACAAGTTTTTACAATTTCTATTAAAATGTTACAATTTTTCTACATTTTTGACAGATTTCATTTGAGTACATGATATGACTAACATGATGTTATTTTTGTTTACAGGTGTTCAAATGGCATCCCCAGTACAATCCCAAAATTCAAATTCCTCTGATTCCCATTCATCGTCAAATCATACCCTTGTATCTACCCCAGTTAGATCTACTTCAGTTGCCCGTTCATCACAAACACACATTATCCCAGATAACCAACTAGTAAAACCAAAACATTGCCTTCCCTTCCGTGATAATAACCATCGTTTAGATACCAAAGTTATTCAAGTAAGCCATCCTATAATTGTGGACATTCTGAAAGGTCATCCACTCGGTTATAAGCTTCAGTACAAACCGTCTATTCCACAAGTATATTTACAACAATTTTGGCACACTGTCAAATTTGTTCCTGCGGACGGAAATCATCATTTTAAAGTGACAATTGATCAGTTCAAGACGAAAATCACTCTTGCAAGACTACGTCACAATCTTTTTCTTCCGAGACGAATAGACACTGTGAACTTCCCAGAGTTAGCAGATTTTGAAGATTTTGTTTCAGATGAAGAGCTCGTTCATGATTTAATTTGCCTAGGCTACTCAAAGCCACTTCCGAAGAGCTCAAAGTTTCACAGAAATTGTTTAAATGGCGAATGGTACACACTTTTTGGTATCATAAATCGGTGCATGACTTCAAAACATACTGGGATTGACAGATGCAGCATTCATTGCTTGAGGATATTTAATGGGATCGCATTCAACAAACATTATGACTTTGCTCAGTGCATATGGGAAGATCTAAAGGAGATTGTGCTTGCTAAAACTACAAATAGAGCAAGGAAGTTCGTTCCACTTCAGCGGTTTATACAGATTCTTATCCGAGGGATCTTAAGGGCCAATGAAAATATTCCAAAGCGAGCCAATTCTCAGAGATGCCCAGACTATGTCATGATGAGTTTGCATGAAGTGCCGGATTCTCCTAATGCGAATATCATGCCGATTCCAGAATCTTTGCTGAAGTATGCAGATCCTGAGAGTGAGAATGTGAGGTTATATAGAATAGATCATGCTCCGATAGAGACCCAGGAACCGGGATCTCTTAGCCCAGGAGCTTTAAGGATAGAGGAACCTCAGCAAGGGGCTGAAGTTCAGGTTGCCCATTCTGAGAGTGAGGGAGAAGGTAGTGTGAGGGGTGGTGAGGAAGAAGCCGAAAAATCAGATTCAGAGAGGACATTGTCTGATATTCAAGAAGAAGAGGGAGAAGGGGATGATGATGATGATGATGGTGATGATGGAGGTGATCATCATGAGGGAGGAGGGATGATGGTAGATATTGTACAAGTTGCCGTAGAGAGTGTGAGGGATGTCCTAAGCCTAGAAAGCCGGGATTTAACCACAACTGCTGTTAGCTCTCCTATGAGAGTTAGCATTGAACAAGTCAGTATCCCACTGATGATTGCACACCCACCTATCCACTCAGTCTCCTCTCAACAGGAGACTGTTTCACTTGAACACAGGGATGAAACACATAGTCTATCCGAAAGTCATTTGGACTTGATGGATATTGAAACAAGTGCACAATTGCCCGTGTGTACGACTTCGTTTGAATCACTGAGTCTAGCTCATATACCGTCTAGGACACTTGAGTCCACTTCATTTGTTGATGTGAGTGTGGTTGAACTTAGTGTTCCCACCGGAACACCCTTAGTAACGGAAGCATTTGTTGCTCCGTCACTTGAAGAGGGTGGAAGTCCAGTCAGAGAAACGCCAATACCAACTCTGAGCACTGGCCACGCAGAAGTTCTTTATACAAGTTCGACTGCTGTGTCAACTGGAAGTCTACGTGACCCAGTGGTGAGTTTATCCCCTTTTGTTACAGAGTCAACCTTGACAAGTGCACTGAATGCAGCTGTGTCTGGTGTCAATTTGCATGTTTCTAATCAGTTAGCGGAAGTAATGGCTCAAATGACGAATATTCAGAAATTTTTAAAGGGAAAAGATGTTGCAGAAGAGTCGGTCAAGCAAAATGACTCAAAGCAGGCTATAGAAGAGTTGAAGGAAGAGTTGAAGGATTTTGTGTTTGAGCAGTTTGATGAGATGCGAGAGCGTATGATCAGTCTAGAAAACACAGTGGTAACGGCGTTGGGAAATCTTTCCGAAAGAGTAGCTGCAGTGGAAGATACCTGCAAGGCTCAAGCTTCCTCATCAAAGAGGAAACATGATGAGCATGACGAAGACTCCGATGATGCTCCTCATGAGGGGGAGAAGAGGAGAAAGCTTGATGAACCGACGCCTGGAGTTTTAATGATAACGTATCCGGAAAAGGAGTCGGAAGCTCAGGAGAAAGAAGCAGGGGGTTCTAAACAATCAGCTGGTGAACATAGAGAGCTGGGACTGATTCTTTATGAAGATGTTCCAGTTCCTTTGAACACTCAGTCCGATATTTATCAGTTTATTGAGTATATTGATTCAGAGGAAGACGTTCAAGAGAAAGATAAAGAGCTAAGTATTCAAGAGACAGGAGAAGAAAGAGAGGAATATATTGAAGTGTCTGAAGATGATGACATAATCGCTTTGACGGATGTAGATTATAGAGCTGAAAGAATTGAAGAGGAGGAAGTGTTAGTCGAGGAAATTATGAAAGAGGTTGAATCAACACCAACGGTTGAAAAGCCTGAGGTGGTTGTACAAATTAAAGAACAATTTGAAGAGTTTCCTGTTGAGAGCAGTGTGGCTCAAGAAACAGTGGTTTTGAATGAAGTGGAGGTGATGGATAGATTTTTCAATGAATTTGTACTTGCTGATGAATCAAAGAAGCAACACAGACTAAGATTTCAAGCTCAACAAGTGGTACAGAGGGAGATTCAAGATATGTTAACTTTGTTGAATAAGGATGAAATAAGCAAGAAGAAGGTGAAAAAGCTTGAACTGCCAGAGAACAGTTCTGCGGAGTTTATCAGAAAAAGAAACAAGATGCCGTACATTGAAGATATTCTGGAGAAACGGATCTTTTGCAAAAAGCAAGCTCCATGCTCATTTCACAAGTTATTCCGAGTTCTAGAGCCGAATATGCCTAATCTGGTTAACTATGCCAGTTTCCTGAGAAATAAGACTCAAGAGGTTGAGAAGGTTAAGAGCGAATTCAGAATAGTGGATCTGGTGAAGATTGATAAAGAAAGATTTGTCAAGATTTTTTATCCTAAGTTCACAGTCACTAGGTCTGATGGAAATACGTATGTGTTCACGGAAGCTGACATGTTCAACATGCACTTGGTTGATATTGAAGATCTGTTTGACGAACTGTGCAGAAATAAAAGAAATGAACACTGTAGATTTGCGCTAAAGACACTGTTTCACTTTATGCATACCAAATTGGTATTAATGTCAGTGCAAGATCTACAGATTGGGGTTGAAAGAGGCATGAGGAAGATAAATATGACTGCACCTCACAGAGATATTAAATTTGCTGGTGAGCTGAAAGAGTTTCAAGTGATCATGGTGAAGCATCCAGCAGTCATGTATAAAGATAGGAATAAAAAGTTGAGAGCAATGAGGAGTGTGGAGCTAAATAAGTTTTCTGATGGTACATTGATTAAAGTTTTGAATGGTTTGAAAGGTAAGCTTGCTGCAGATCAGAAAAGGAAGACAAAGAAAGGAGCCTTATCTGTTAACGACCGAAGACTCATGGTTGAGTTTATTTCTAAAATTGAATGGAGGCTTTCGGATCGGAAAAGTATCAGAAGGTTTGAACAGAAGTTGGGCTTATCGATTTGAAGACTTTGCTATTTTCATCAAAGGGGGAGAATGTTAGAATATGTTTAGTTGATGAAAAACAAAGTGTAGGGACTGTTTGTGTATTTACTGAATAGTTTGTATAAATGTATAAATAGGAACTTTGACTTTCCAAATAGAGAGATCTGTCAGTTAATCATTTTGTACGGATTATATTCTGTAAAAGCTGCACTGTTGAAGAACATTCTCTGACCGTCATTTTGTAATCGACAATTCATCAATCGAATCATTTGGTTAGTGTTGATTAATTTCATTGTTCTTATTATTTGCATATTGTTGATTGAATTGGTAGAAACTAGTTTTTACAATTAGTGTAGCAAAAAAAAAAAAGAAAATATAATAAGACGATACAATTTGATTACAAACGAGCAAAAACATAATACTATTTTTTTTAATGTTAATTTGTTTTAGTTTGAAGCATTTATTTAGTAAAGTTTACAAAAATAAATTATATAAAATTATTAAAAGGGATATATGATATTTAAATTAAGTTGGATAAATATGATATTTTAAAGTTTAATTGAAAGAAGAAATGAATAAGGGTGTAATGGTCATTAATTAATATGCAATATTAATTATGAGTTTTAAATGTTTTAAAAATAAAATAAATTAATGAATTTGGGTATATATGATATTAATGATGTTTAAGAGAGATATATGTGATCTTAATAATTAAAATTGGTTATATATGATATTCTGATGTTTAGGAGAGATATATATGATATCAAAATTTTAGGTTAGGTATATATGATATTATGAAGTTTTGAAAATTCTACTTGTTATTTATTTAAGGGTTATAACTACAAGGGGTAAAACGGTACTAATCTACTAACCCTGTAACCAAACAACCTCCATTTTTGAACAAGGTTGATTTATCAGAAGCGTAGAGGAATTATAGTGCGTGTTTGTGTGTGTGATAGAGAAAGAGGAAGAACGACGACTGTGTAGAGATATCAGAGATCGAAAATGGGAGGAGGAATGGAGGCGAACAAGAACAGATTCGTGGAAGATTGGAGCACGGCGAGGGAGAATTTGGAGCACAATTTCCGATGGACTCGTCGTAACCTAGCTATCGTCGGTATTTTTGGCGTCGCAATTCCTTACTTGGTGTACAAGGGCATCATTCGTGAATTTGTGCGTATATACACTTTCTATCTTCTTTATATATGTATATATCCTTTGATTTCTCGTTGTAGATCTAAATTAGTGATATATTGTTAATCTAACATCCGGTTTGGGGCATACTCTTTTCAAGCTCAAGGAAGATATCATAACATGATTCCTTGATTAGACGATTGATGTGAAAATATGTGATTCTTGAGGAGTTGAAAAGCTCAAGTGTGGTAGGATACCTACATAACAGCTTGTGAGCTCATATGATATTTGGTAAAGATAAAAATTTCTTTGATTTTGGGGTTATGATACATGACTTGCTGTAGAAGTCTACTTTGGGCTTATTCTTTGTGATATGCATTATTTGAATTTGATCGAAACTATTATAATGAATGATGATGATATATGAATTAAAGATTATGAAGCTGTTGCCTGATACTTTGTGATTATTATAAAGTACTTGTGACCTTGCATAAGCACGTCTTAAGTCATATTAAAATTTAACATAAGGAAAAATGCTTTGGTGGTGTTATGTGATTGTTCAGTATATGTGACCGTAGTCTAGCCTGCTAGTCAAATCTGAAATACTCAAGTATGGTTC
>JAANYP010005159.1:0-28062 GCA_020465985.1 Centrapalus pauciflorus
CATCTTTGAATACCCTTGAGATGTAGATGTAGACTGAGTTGGCTTGTCTTATGGTCTAGAAAACCCTAAAAAGCCCTGCTCACTGAGTCTTCTGCTTCAACCGGAGTCGATGTTTTTCCTGAAAAGAATGTTTCTCCCTTGACATTGATTCTGGTACTGATTCTGGTAGTTCTCGACTTTAGGTCTTTGACACTCTCTAGCGAAGTGTCCTAACCCTTGGCAGTTGTAACATTTAACTTTGGATTTATCAAACCCAATCTTATTGTTACTGACGTTGAGATTTCTGCCGGTCCTCTTCATGAACCTTTTTACTCGCTGAGTTACCATGGCCAGTTGCCATTGCAGATCCATCTCCTCTAGATCATCAGGGTCCACCTGATCATAATCCTCATCCCATAGCGCGGGATCGTTGATTTTCCCTTCATCACAATTTCCATAAGCGGCCATAAATGAAGCCAATAGATTTAGATGGTCTTCAGCTGATTTTGCGCTCTTCGGCATCTTTGAATACCCTTGAGATGTAGATGTAGACTGAGTTGGCTTGTCTTATGGTCTAGAAAACCCTAAAAAGCCCTGCTCACTGAGTCTTCTGCTTCAACCGGAGTCGATGTTTTTCCTGAAAAGAATGTTTCTCCCTTGACATTGATTCTGGTACTGATTCTGGTAGTTCTCGACTTTAGGTCTTTGACACTCTCTAGCGAAGTGTCCTAACCCTTGGCAGTTGTAACATTTAACTTTGGATTTATCAAACCCAATCTTATTGTTACTGACGTTGAGATTTCTGCCGGTCCTCTTCATGAACCTTTTTACTCGCTGAGTTAGCATGGCCAGTTGCCATTGCAGATCCATCTCCTCTAGATCATCAGGGTCCACCTGATCATAATCCTCATCCCATAGCGCGGGATCGTTGATTTTCCCTGGAACACAATTTCCATAAGCGGTCACAAATGAAGCCAACAGATTTAGATGGTCTTCAGCTGATTTTGCGCTCATCGGCATCTTTGAATACCTTTGATATGTAGATGTAGACTGAGTTGGCTTGTCTTCTGGTCTAGAAAACCCTAAGAAAGCCCATCTCACTGAGTCTTCTGCTTCAACTGGAGTCGATGTTTCTCCTGAAAAGAATGTTGTAGTCGTCTTCACGTCAGTTGCCCCTGAAGGTTTGGACTTCCCAAAATACATATCCGGATCATGTACCTTGTCATAATCCCGTTCCTTCTTCAGCAATTCAAATTGTAGGCCCTCAACGTTCCTATGACATTTTCTAGAGTTAGAGTGTAGAACTTGTCTTCATCATGTTTTATCAGCGCCACATACATTTCCCATTTCGCTGGTAAAGCATCTAGAATTTTGACAATCTTCTCTGACTCACTGTACTCGACGTCGTGGTTGTCTAACTCAGTTCTTAAGTGATAGAATCTGGTAATTGTCTCATCCAGCTTTTCGTTCTTCAAAGCATTGAAGATCGCGAAACTGCTGCTTGAGCATTTCCATTCTATTTTTCCTAACCCTGGGATTTCCCTCACACCGTTTCTCCAAAGCATCCCACAATTCTTTTGCGGTGCGTTGATTGCGAAATGTGTGTAGAATCTCCTGAGGTAAGACCATTCTAATGATCGAGAATGCTCGGTTCTCGACCTCATAAAGCTTCTTATCATCATCTTCCATCTTCTGATATGACAAGACACGTTGACGACCTTCAACCTCTGTAGTAGGAGGAACATATCCCTCGTCAATACATATCCACATCCTCATGTCATTAAATCTAGCGAAGTCGGCGAAGCTATCCTTCCACCAATAATAATCCTCCAATTTCATCAACTTTGGTGGAGAATTTGCTTTTCCGACCTTGTAGTCCATCTCAATAAACCTTTGTAGACTTGTCATTGTTTCAAAAAATTTTGAATTCAAACTTAATTAATTTATTTCAAAATTAATTTAAATTAACTCTTTCGAACCTAAGTAAGTTCAAATTTAATTAATTTTAAACTGGTTTGGAATTAAATTCGAGATTAAGTTTGAAGTCCAACCAAAATCGAAATAAATGATAAACTCGAAGGTAAGACTAAATTCGAAATCCCTAATTCGAATTTAATGGAAACTCGAATATGAGCAAATTCGAAGTGGCCAAACTCGAATCAAACCCTAAGGAACTTCGAAAGGAGCGTATTTTCTGAAAACTCGAAATTTGAGTAAACCCTAATACCCCGTTGATGTTCGAGCGCCGCAAGTTCGAAAAAACGGCTAATACTTCGAATTTTTCAAGGTTTCAGATTAAACCAATATTTTTAAGAGTAAAAATATTGATTTCAATCAAAAACTTGAACTATTGCAAAGTATTTACCGATATCTTACTTGATAAACTCGAAAATCCGTCCAAAAGTGTGATTTAACCATCCAAAACGTCAAGAAACCACAGATGTTTCTAGTGAATACGAAGAACACCACGAACACCCAATGGCTCTGATACCACCTGTAAGGTCTGGTGACTACGAATCTATCTTGACGCGACACCTTCCAACAAGTGCGGAATCCTCGTTAGTGGCTTGACGGTAAGACCACGCACACCGAAACACGGAGACTAGCACGGTGACAGACGAACAACCAGAACGCCCCAACACGGTGATTCTCTCCACACGAAACTCACTGATTGCAATCAAGTTCGAGATCGCCTCTTGCTAATCCTCCGACAAATTCTGCAAAAGTCTAATAATTAATCGAATTAACCCTTAATTATACTAACAAGTTCGACTTTGTCTAGGACAAATTCGAACTTGGCCCCAAGGCCTATTCGAACTTGTCCTCCTAGACAACCTCGAACCTAGCCTAAAGTCGAACTTTATCTTTCAAACTTATGTTTGAACTTATGTTTTATCTTATGTTTGATTCTATCTTTGACTTTTATGTTTGAACTTATTGTAATACATTACCCTAAGTTCAAACATATAATCAATCAATATCAAACATACATAATCAAACATATATATCAAATAGTTGTTACTATTCAATATCAAGTAAAATGACTTATACAAAATGCAATCTAACTTAGACTGCTATCGTCACACAGGATGTACTAACATCAACTAGAAGATATCATTACGGGGGAGTCTGTTGGTACACCCGGTGTGACGACAACAATCTACTTTTGTAATACATAGTCATTTGTTATAGTTAGGGCCTTATTAATACAAGTCATGATTGTATGTTCATATTTATGTCTTAAGTTCATGAATGTGTATTGTGTTCATATTCGCATGTTAACTTCATGATTGTTAGATAAGTTCATGAGATATGAACCTATGAAGATAAGTTCATGAGATATGAACTAATGAGGATAAGTTCATGAGGTATGAACTTATGGTGATAAGTTCATGGGGTACGAACTTATGGCTTATAAGTTCGTACGAACTTTGCCCTAATATGTTCATACGAACTTATCTGCATGGGCTTGAACTTATAAGTTCGTGGGCTTGGGCCATGCACGAACTTAAGTGTTATATCATGAACTTATCTTTGCAAATTCAAAAGGACTTTTCAGAATTCGTAGAACAAAGTTTCATACGATTTAAGAGAGTTTCAGAGCTTTCAATAGGAGCAATACATCTTGTAGGGTCGATACTTGTTCGTCTTGCATCATGTTTGGCTCCGTGTTTTCATGAGATCGATTCGTTAACGTTAAACAATGCACTAGTTTGATGCTGTCACGCCCTGATTAGATCCGTAGAGGGTGGACCTTACAACAAAAATTTCAAAAAATCAGTAAAATTCAAATTACTTTTTGTGTGTTTGAAGTTAAAATCAGATACTTATATCCTTGTATTCTTCTTTATAATTTGCACATTCGATCCAAATTACACTTCAAATCATCCACTCAATCAAGGACCAAATGAGATTTTCTAAATTTTCAACAAAGAACGATGAAACAGTGTTTTTAAAAAATATTTTCTAGATTCAAAAATCAAACAAATTAGCCATATTAGGCTCTGATACCAATTGATATATTCAATAACAACAATCACAAATATGAATCGAACAATAAGAACAACAATCAAGACATAAATAGCTGAATGATTATATTCCAGAGAATAGAATATTACATACGAGTTCTTGGAATGAAAGCACTGAAACCTAGGAGACTTGTCCGTACAATCAGAATATCCGTGCAAAGTTACAATGCTACAATGGTCGTACTTCTATTTATACACATATTCAATTACAAAATAAGTCTTAGACTATTACATTCATAAACAAAAGTTAATTCCCAACATCCTTCTTCCTCCATTCTTGCTTGAAAGTATGTTTCACATAATTATCTGATATAAATGAACAACTGAAACTAGAAGAATCAGAGTGAACTTTTTTTTGCATAATATTCTTAGTTTCTTACCATCAGTTGGTCTCGAAGGTCTAAAGAAAACTTTTTCTTTTTAGTTTAGAATGAGTAACAATTTTATCTTTATCCTTAGTTTTCAAAACAGGTTGTGAAACCATTTCAACTTTAGGATTAGTAGATTTCTCGTTCAAAAGATCTACTTGTCCCTCAATTTTAACTGCTTTATATGAATGTAGAGGTTTAATGACTTCATCAATGATGACAAAAAGCTCATCTAGAGGATATACCTTCAAATTCATAAACAAATCAAACTCTTCTTCAGAATTTATGGTGTTCGCAAGAGCTGAAGTCGTTGATTCTGCAGATTGCTGACCGATTGAGACGATGTCCTAAACTGTTCTTCAAGTTTTTTCTAACTCTTGAACTACAACTTGGAGTTTAGCTTATTCTTCATCAAAAGTTTTAATTTCAATTCAAGATCAGTATTATCTTCTCAAGAATCGAATTTGGCTTTTGAGAAAAAAACTTTAGTTATTATGGTCCAAATTATTTTCCATTTTACCATCTCTCAATGATTTCATATCTTTCCCATATTCAACTTCCTTGGAAGCTTTCAGGAAGACCATTTTTATTCCTAAGTTCATGTACCTTGTATCATATAATGTTGGTGAACATGAAATTGCTTTTGTAAGGTACTTAGGATTTTCACAACCAATTCCAACTTTTGAGTTATAAAATTCAGTTTCTCTTGGTTGGATTAAGTGAATTGTTTAATTTATTTTAAGAAACTCATCCTCTACGATTTTAATCCTTTCATAAAGTGTAGTTCGTTCCACAAAGATAGAATTGTATCGTACTGAAAATCGGCATTCTCTAATTCGACTACTTTAAGTTTCTCATTTACGTCATTAATTGTGTTACTGAGTTTATCATTTTCAATTTGAATCTTGTGTAAATTTGTTAGGAACAAAAAGCCCTCAATCAAACCTGTTCTATATCATAGGGGGAGAGTTCAATCAAACTTATTTGATACACATAAAGGAAAATCTAAGGTTGTTCTAATGCCTTATTGAAATCTGATAAATGATTTGCAATATTAGCCCAAAGTTGTTTACACCGCTACATTCGTTGTAACTTGGCAGATTGCCAAAGTTGTCCTAAACTGTTGGACTTGTTTGGCATAAACAGTCTACGCTGTTCATGACTATTGGACAGCTTTGACCCAAACTAAGTGTCTGTCCTTTGTGAACAGAACATGTTCTTTGTGAACAGGTTCTAAACTATATGGAATTTGTTTCCATGACATACAATAATTATGAATGAGGACTTTAATCAATTTTGGTGATTTATGACTTCATCATAATACATCTTAAATAATGAGAAAATATGAGACGTAAAGAAAGTCAAGACATGTCGCTTTGTTGTACGTAAATACAGACCCGTCACCGCTGTTTTGAATTAATATAACAAGATATGTCGCTTTGTTGTAGGTAAGTACAGACCTGTCACCGCTATCTTGGCTAAATATCAAGAGGAATGCTCTACCCTAAGACAAACTAAGACACTCTGTTGTACGTGAGTACAGAACTGTGTCCGAAGTTTGCCTTTTAAAGATGATTTGCCAATACCAAAAAGTCATAATTACTATATATCTGTCTTGATCACAGAAGTATGTCTAAGTGTGGGACACATAAGGTGATTTCTTGATAAATAAAAAGGCCTAAGGAAAATTCTAAGTGTTGCGTGTTCAAGTGGACAAGAATACCGACAATCGACATGGTATGTATGTTACAACAAACAATAAAGGGATGTTAAAATTCCAAATTGTGAAAGTGCAACACCAAAAGGTGTGTTGGCAAAGCTATTGGATTGAATCTTCTTTGACTCTCTCGCAAAAATATTTAGTTTGATCTAACCTTTAAAATTCTTGTAATTTCTTTTTATTATTTTCTTACAATTTATTTTATTTTACATTATTTTATTTTATTTATTTTACTTTATTTTTAGTTTACTAGGTAAATTTTAAATAAGTAGGATCGAGATTAGATACTTGAATGCATTTTAGTTGGAAAAACAAAAGATGCATGATAATCTGTTTGCTTAATGTGAAGTGTTCCGTAACAAGTTGAAAAAGTTGCAAAAGTTGAAAAGTTGAAAATTGTTCAAAGGTTTTGAAAATTTCAACTTAAGTTTGTGAAAACCTAAGTCCGTACGATTTTAAGTCAACTAAGTTCGTAGCATAGTAGGTGGGCCTATAAATAGTGCAAAGGCATTAAATTCATTCACCTACTCACGAACATCTCTCCTCACGAACTTACTTAGGCGATCACGAACTTGTCGTGCATTCTACGACTTCGTATCTGTTTCACGAAGTTCCAACTGTTCACTCTCAAAATTACAACTATTCACTAAGTTTACTTCTAAACAACAAAGCGTGTGTTTTAAAAAATTATCTAAGTTCGTGGGAACTTGTTTGTTTTAAAAAATTCAGTTTTCCAAATATTAACTATTTATTGCATGTGCAGGAATGGCAGATCGTGTGTTCGTCAACAAGCATAATATGGTGGTGAGCATAGATATGCAAGTACCAGAGGCAGTCCAATACCGGGAAATTCTGGAATTTTTGATGCGGTCTCGTGTAGTGTATGCGTTGTCTCACAGCCCGACCCTAATGATGCAGTACAATCGTCTGTTCTGGAGTACCCTACATTTAGACAGCTCGGGAACGCCCCCAGTTCTCCGAGCGACAGCTAATGGCCAAGCGATTGTTTTCTCAACCGAAGATTTGAGAACAATTCTACATTTGGGGACCGAGGCACAAGAAAATGGTCCAATCGATTTCCTCGCTACACTGAGACAAGGAGCTTTTCAACGTATGGGGTATGCACAAGATTTGGCCAAGGCATCCTATGTTAAAAGTGGGTTGATAGGTCAGTAGAGATATCTGATGCACGTAATACTATTGCGTCTAGCTTCTAAGAATGCTGGCTTTGACGTGATGACATCCAAGTTCCAATCAGGGATGATCTCACTTGTTTATAAGAAGCCTTATAGTTTTTCATGCTTCTTTTTTGCTAAATTCTTTCATCAAACAATGGCGCCCAGTCGAGAGCGAACTTGCTGTATCCGCGTTTTGTGATGATGATAATCTGTCACTGCTTGCCGGATTTGCCGCCTCCACCGGAAGTGGTTGTTGTAGCTGGCATTCACAAGAGGATTTTTGCTGACTGCCAGAGTCATAGCAAAAGATGGACTGAGAACGATTGCCCACAGATTACTCCACTGTTCGGAGCTCTGCACGATCCTGATTATGTTGCTCCAGCCGGAGATGGATGGCTGGACAACGAGCAACAAGGCCAACAAGCGGCACAAGAAGTTGATTCTCCAGCCCAGCGTCAACAGGTTCCCACACCAACAGCGATGACTTCTCCACCGGCTGTCCAAGTTGACCAAAGACAAGAGGCGTTAAAGGATATTTTTGCTAATGGGAGAGTGGCTCAGCAAGACATCGCAGAGGAAGTGATTCAGGATATCCTTCACCCTCCTAAAGCCCCGGGCAACATTTTTGAGGACATCGAAAATTAACAGCCAGAGCAATCCATTGTGGCTGCTGAGACTGATTCGAAGACAGATTCCGAGAATGCCAGTGATGTCTGGGAGGCAGCAAATCCTTCAAAGACTCTGGGTCGTTATCGTTCGAGAATAGTTGTGCCATCACAGACTGAACAACAACAGTCTTGACATCTACCAGATGAAGACCATGATGAAGCATACGAGCTAGACGAAGAGGTTTTGGTTGCAAGGCATCAGAGGTCAAAACGACAAACATTAGATCAATCAATGCCCTCCACATCAACAACAGCACCACTAGAAACCACTACACCCACTCCATCCACACCTCACCGTCCAACAACCAAAGTCTTATTTAACTGAAAGCTCAGGGTGATGGTCAAACAGTTCAAATACTTCAACCAATAAGGGCAGTTCTCGAGCTACAACAGCTAATGAAAATTTGGATCAGATAGTGGCCGGCCAAAAACAAAAGATTGCAACCCTTGAGGCTATGTTTGAGATGTTAATGATAAATCGTACGAACTTTAATAAAAGTTCATATTTGCATGTTAACTTCATGATTGTTAGATAAGTTCATGAGATATGAACTTATCATAAGTTCATGAGATATGAATTTATGAGGATAAGTGCATGAGATATGAACTTATGAGAATAATAAGTTCATGATGCATGAACTTATGAGAAGAAGTTCATGAGGTATGAACTTATGAGAATAGGTTCATGGGGTACAAACTTATGGCTTAGAAGTTCGTACGAACTTTGCCCTGATATGTTCATACGAACTTATCTGCATGGGCTTGAACTTATAAGTTTGTGGGCTTGGTCCATGCACGAACTTAAGGATTATATCATGAACTTATCTTTGCAAATTCGAAAGGACTTTTCAGAATTCGTAGAACAAAGTTTCAGACGATTTGAGAGAGTTTCAGAGCTTTCAATAGGAGGAATACATCTTGTAGGGTCGATACTTGTTCGGCTAGCATCGTGTTTGGCTCCGTGTATCCGTGTGATCGATCCGTTAACGTTAAACGAGGATTACGCACTCGTTTGACGCCGTCATGCCTTGATTAGATCCCTAGAGGGTGGACCTTACAACAAAATTTTCAAAAAATCAGTAAAATTCAAATTACTTTTTGCGTGTTTGCAGTTAAAATATGATACTTATATCATTGAATTCATCTTTATAATTCGCACCTTCGATCCAAATTACACTTCAAATCATCCACTCAATCAAAAACCAAATGAGATTTTCTGAATTTTCAACAAACAACGATGAAACAATTTTCTTAAAAAATATTTTGCAGATTCAAAAATCAAACAAATTAGCCATATTAGGCTCTGATACCAATTGATATATTCAATAACAGCAATCAAAAATATGAATCTAACAATAAGAACAACAATCAAGACACAAATAGTCGAATGATTATATTCCAGAGTATAGAATATTACATATGAGTTCTTGGAATGAAAGCACTGAAACCTAGGAGACTTGTCTGTACAATCAGAATATCCGTGCAAAGTTACAATGCTACAGTGGTCGTGCTTCTATTTATACACATACACAATTACAAAATAAACCCTAAACTATTACATTCATAAAAAAAAGTTAATTCCCAACATCCTTCTTCTTCCATTCTTGCTTGAAAGTACGTTTCGCAGAATAATCTGATATAAATGAACAACTGAAATTAGAAGAATCAGAGTGAATTTTTTTTGCTTAATACTTACCATCAGTTGGTCTCGAAGGACTAAAGAAAACTTTTTCTTTTTAGTTTAGAATGAGTAACAATTTTATCTGTATCCTTAGTTTTCAAAACAGGTGGTGAAACCATTTCAACTTTAGGATTAGTAGATTTTTCTTTCAAAAGATCTACTTGACCCTCAATTTTTACAGCTTTATATGAAAGCAGAGGTTTAAGGACTTCATAAATAATGACAAAAAGCTCATCTAGAGGATATACCTTCAAATTCATAAATCAAACTCTTCTTCAGAATTTATGGTGTTCGCAAGAGCTGAAGTCGTTAATTCTGCAGATTGCTGACCGATTGAGATGATGCCCTAGACTGATCTTCAATTTTTATTCTAACTCTTGAACTAAAACTTGGAGTTTAGCTTATTCTTCATCAAAAGTTTTAATTTTTAATTCAAGATCAAAATTTTCTTCTCAAGAATCGAATTTGGAGTATATGGATTTTGAGACAAAACTTTAGTTACTGTCAGATCGTTATGATCCAAATTATTATGCATTTTATCATCTCTCAATGATTTCATATCATCCCCATATTCAACTTCAATGGAAGCTTTCAGAAAGAGCATTTTTAATCCTAAGTTCATGTACCTTGTATCATATAATGTTGGTGAACATGAAATTGCTTTTGTAAGGTACTTAGGATTTTCACAACCAATTCCAACTTTTGAGTTATAAAATTCAGTTTCTCTTGGTTGGTTTAAGTGAATTGTTTAATTTATTTGACCTATTTTAAGAAACTCATCCTCTACGATTTTAATCCTTGCATAAAGTGTAGTTCTCCCCATAAAGATAGAATTGTATCATACTGAAAAATTAGCATTCTCTAATTCGGCTAGTTTAAGTTTCTCATTTATGTCATTAATTGTGCAACTGAGTTTATCATTTTCAATTTGAATCTTGATTAAATTTGTTAGGCACAAAAAGCCCTCAATCAAACAAGTTCTATATCATAGGGGGAGATTTTCAATCAAACATGTTTGATACACTTAAAGGAAAATCTAAGGTTGTTCTAATGCCTTATTGAAATCTGATAAGTGATTTGCAATATTAGCCCAAAGTTGTTTACACTGTTACATTCGTTGTAACTTGGCAGATTGCCAAAGCTGTCCTAAACTGTTGGATAGGTTTGGCATAAACTGTCTACGCTGTTCATGACTGTTGGACAACTTTTACCCAAATTAAGTGTCTGTTCTTTGTGAACAGAACCTATTCTTTGTGAACAGGTTCTACACTTTATGGAATTTGTTCCATGTCATCATGTAAAGTCTTGGACGTGAAGATCAGTTTTGAAGTTGAAGACAAAGTGGAAAATCAGAAGCTGCTTTCTTTGCCTAAGCTGTTCTCATACATCAAGACAAAGAGGATATTTGAAATGGGAGAAAAACCATTTCTTATATCAAAATGGCTATACATGAGGGGTAAAGATTTAAACTTGACATTCCATTTTAAAGTAAAGACGTATGCAATAGAGACAAAAAGGAAAAGACAAAGATTCTGCTACAAAGAGACAAATTCTGTATTGTCAGAATGTGCAGAAAAGTGTTATTGTCTTTTTGTAAAGGCACTCCACTATCTCTGCATCCGATGAGGAAGTTTCACTAAGATTCACTGAGTGAGTATATAAAGAAGCTTCTAAGGAAAGAAAGACAACCAAGAGGTATTTCTACAAGCCTTGAACGTGTAAAAAGATTTGTGTTTTCATGCATGCAAGTTCTGCTTTCAACATAGAATAGAACAGTGATAGTGTGTCTAAGCTGTTCTGCTTCTAAGCTGTCTATCTGTGTCTTGTAAAACAGTGAGTGAATTCATTGTATCTAGTCTGAGTGAGTCTTAGATTAGTTGTTCATTTGTTGTTTCTGTCATCTCTGTTTGAACCATTCTGCAGTTCAAACCTGTTTGTAATTAACGCTTGTTAATATACACATAGGGTTGGCAAAAAAAAACCGAACCCGACGGGGAAAACTGATCTAAACGGGGTGGGTTTCTCCGAACCCGATTAAGTTAAATGGGGAATGAGACGGGTATGGTATTGCCTGAGGAATGGAGCTATTTTTCAACTATCCTTAGGAATTTAGGCACTCTCAGAGGCATGGATCTAGTTAATCTATATGGATCCTTGCTAAATGATGAACAATCAAGGAAACAAAAGAGAAATGCCTTGGAAATGTCCAAGAGTGGTGTAGCCTTATTGGCTAATGTGAGACAGCCTGCAAATCAGATGTGTGATGTGTTTAAAGAAGCTGATGAACAGGCTGATGATGAATTGGAACTGATGTCAGAAGAAGAAGATAATTGTGAAGATCTTGCTGAACTTGATGATGAGCAAATGATTGCTATGCTTGTCAGAAAATTCAATAAGAAAAGATTTGGAGGTAAAATGCTGCAAGGGAAATTAGGTGCTGCCATAAAGAAGGCATTTGATAAATCCAATGCTGAGTGCTTTAAATGTGGCAAATCATGCCATATAGCTGTTGACCTTGTGTCTAAGGCTGTTGGCTCGTCCTCCAAGCCTTACAAGACAAACAAGGGCGATGGCTACAGGGATAAGTACCTTATGGCCATGTCCAATTTGAATAAGTTGAAAGACTCTGTGGCTTCTAACAAACAATAGTGACTGATTGCTGAAACATGTGACTGGGAAGACTCTGATTCATCATCTGATGAAGAAGACAACAACTGTTTGGTAGGCAACACTGATGCCCCTTCAACAAGTAACTTCAAACAAGACTTGGCTGAAGCTCTTAGCTCTTTAGAGAACTGGAATCCCACCACGATGTATAAGGTACCAAACTTTAAGGATTATAGCTCTGAAGAAAAAGTCACGAGAAGCATGATGCTTTAAAGTCTAAAATCACTAAGCTAAGAACTGCTCTTCACATAAAATCTAATGAACTAAATAGTTTTCATAAGTTTAAAACTGAAGTTGATGAATTAAAACACTTCAATATTATTTTACTAGAGGAAAAGAGAAAAACAGACTTAAAGCACTCCAAGATTCAAAAGATTGTTGGCTCTTGGTGCCATTCAGCTAAAGGAGTCGGTCAATGTATCAATAAGCTAATTCCTGCTCAAATCCAAGCCTACCTTGGAGGAGATCTTGATACAGCAACTTTAATTATTGAGATCAAGAATCTGGAAACTGATTTGTCATCTCTTGGTGAGCTTCCAAATACATTCATTCATAATGTAAATGGAAATCTGATTTCAACAAACAGTGTCAGGCCTCAAAACACTGGCAGTTTATGTGAAAAGGTTGCAAAGACTGGTGATTGAATATGTTCTCCATCAAACCAGCCTGATAAGTGCTCAACCAGTTCACATAAACAACAGAATGGAAAACAAGTTAAGACTGCATCTTTGGCAACTAAACTTGTCAACTAGGCAGGTTCTGATGTTAAAGCTGGTGGCAAGAAACCTGTTCCACCATTCGATGCTGAACATTTTGAGAAGAAATTTTTGAAAGGGAAGCAGTCTGCATCCAACAAGAGTAAATCTCATGTTGGAAGCAAATCTGCTGTAATTTCAAATATATTTTTTTATGATAGTGGAAAGCTGGCTCTACCTGCGAAGGCGGAAAATAAGTTTTTCAAACCTGTGGTACGACAGAAAACAACTAAATTACCTGTATTTTATCTCTGCCCTCCTAAAAAGAGGAAAGAGGATACAGGCAAAGCTGTTGCTGTTGAACTTTCCATAAAATCTATTGATTCTTCAAAAACAAGTGAAACATTTGTGAAACCTGTTCCGAAGCCTAAAAGAAATAAACAAGAATGTGTTTCTGGGAGTTCTTCTTTTAAAAAATCCAAAAATAGGAAATGTTATAAGTGTGGAAAGAAGACTCACATGCCAAGGACTATCCTGAAACTGAGGACATGAGGCCTATTGACACTGTTAGCGCCAACATTGAAAAATCCAGCAGGTTTAGTATTTGGACAGTGGCTGCTCTGGCCAGATGACAGGTTGCAAAGATTTGCTTAGTGATCTCAAGCCTAAAAAAGGCCTAAAGGTCTCATTTGGTAACAATGTCTAGGGATCCACAGAAGGATATGGAACCTTTCATGCTCGTAATCTTCAACAGAGTAGCCTATGTCTCTGGGCTAAAACATAACCTTGTAAGCATTAGTCAACTGTGTGATGTTGGCTATAAGGTTTACTTTGATGAGCACCTAGGATACATATTGGATCCCCAATTCAAAGTTGTGTTGTGTGCACAAAGAAAGAAAGGGGTATATGTTGTTGATATGAAATCTGCTGATCCAATAACTGAAACCTGTTTCATCTCAAGAAGCAATGCAGACCTCAATTGGTTATGGCACAAAAGGCTGTCACACCTGAACTTCAAGAACATCAACAAACTCTGTAAGAAAGAGTTAGTAACAGCGTTGCCTTCCATAACTTATGTTAAGGATAAACTCTACACAGCTTGTGAGAAGGGTAAGCAGGTAAAAACATCTTTTAAATCTAAACATAATTTCTCTATTGATACACCTCTCTTCTTAATCCAGATGGACTTGTTTGGACCTGTTAGTGTCTCAAGTCTAGGAGGTAGAAGATACACCTTAGTAATGGTTAATGAGTTCTCCACGTACACTTGGGTGATCTTCCTAAAGACCAAAGGAGAGGCTGCCAGATAAATTATTGGGTGTATCAAGAAGATGGAAGTTCTTAACTCTCCCAAGTCAAGCAGCTTAGAAGTGATCATGGTACTGAATTCAAAAATAGTACTCTTGAGGACTTCTGTGAAGAAAAGGGAATTTCTCAAAACTTTTCAGCTGTAAGAACTCCACAACAAAATGGAGTTGCTGAACGGAGAAACAGAACTCTCATAGAAGCTGCTACGACTATGTTGTGTGCATCAGGTTTGCCTTCATCATTTTGGGCTGAAGCTGTTAATACTGCTTGCTTCACTCAAAACAGATCCTTAGTGGTAAAGTGGTTCAAAAAGAGTCCCTATCAGGTGTCACCCAAATGATCAAATCATTGGTGACAATAACAAAGGTGTACAGACAAGATGGTACAGTCTTGGAAACTTTTGTATGAGTTCAAGTTTTGTGTCCCTAATGGAGCCAAAGAAAGTAGATGATGCACTAAAATATGCCAATTAGATCACTACCATGCAAGAAGAACTCAATCAGTTTGATAGAAACAAAGTAAGGTAGCTGGTCCCCATGCCTAAAGGGAAAACTATTATTGGCACCAAATGGATTTTTAGAAACACGATGGATTATGATGAAAGGTCATGTCATTAGAAATAAGGAAAGGCTTGTTTTTCAAGGGTATAAACAAGAAGAAGGTATTGATTATGATGAAACATTTGCTCCATTGGCCAGACTAGAGGCAATTCATTTGTTTCTAGCGTATGCTGCTGACAAGAGCATGAAGGTATTTCAAATGGATATTAAGAGTGCATTTTTTGAACGGTACCAGGTTTTGGAAATGAAAATCATCCAAGATTTGTCTATAAGTTCGAAAAAGCATTCTATGGGCTAAAACAAGCCCCAAGAGCCTGGTATGACACTCTTATTAATTTCCTTTTGAGCAATGGATATTCCAGAGGTAATGTGGATACTACATTGTTCATAAACAAAGTGAAAACTGACATAATGCTTGTTCAAATTTATGTGGATGATATTATATTTGGTTTACTAATGGAGAGTTATACAAGAATTTCTCACTGCTCATGAAATTTAAGTATGAAATGAGCATGATGGGTGAACTTACATTCTTTTTAGGATTACTGGTTAAACAAACCTCAAATAGAATTTTCATAAATCAAAAAAAGTACACATTAGATCTCTTGAAAAAGTTTAAATTACATCAATGTTCTCCCATCAAAGCCCCAATGACAACCAATGTAAAATAGGATGCTGATACCTGTGGCAAAGTTGTTTCAGTAACAACTTACAGAGGTATGGTTGGGAGCATGCTGTACTTAACTACTAGTAGACTAGATATAGTGTTTGCCACCATCTATGTGCTAGGTTTCAAGGTGATCTAAAAGAATCACATCTAGCTATTGAAAAAAGAATCTTCAGATACCTAAAGGGTACACCAGGTTAAGGTCTTTGGTATCCCAAAGACTCTAGCCTTGAACTAATTGGATATTCAGATTCTGATTTTGCAGGTTGCAGGCTGGATACAAAAAGCATAACAGGTGGATGTCAACTCCTTCGTGGAAATTTGATCAGTTGGTGTAGCAAGAAGCAGAAATTTGTCTCTACTTCTACAGCTGAAGCTGAATATATTTCTACTGGAAGCTGCTGTGGGCAGGTTCTGTGGATGCAGCATCAGCTTGAAGATTATGGCCTTGTATATAGGAAAGATCCCATATTGTGCGACAATACAAGTGCCATAGCCATCTCCAACAATCTTGTCTTCGACTCTAGATTAAAGCTTATTGAGGTCAGACATCATTTCATAAGAGATCACATCCAAAAAGGTAATGTCGAGGTAACTTTTGTTCCCACAGAAGAAAAACTTGCAGATATTTTCACCAAACCTCTTGATGAAAATAGGTTTAATGCCCTGGTGTGCAAGCTAGGAAGGGTAAATAAAGTGACTAAGTGTTAGTGATGTTCTAAAACTACTTGATCAAATCTGATAAAATTTTACAAAACATCTTTGACGTAATAGGTCTCATCTGTTTTGCACTTAGCCAGTTTCTTAAGATTTGAATAGGCTTGACAAAATAAAAAGTTTTTCAAAACTAAGTTTTTATCTAAGACATGTTCTATTGTTTTAACCTGAAACCTGCTCACTCTGTATTCTGTCAAACAAGGGAAACCCTTGTAATATGTTCAGCTATCTGAACAGGTTTCACACTGAAACCTGTTCTCATACAACTGCACAAGTTTGAACTGACAGGTTACATAATGATCAGTGTGTGATGAAATACTTTCATCACAGGTTTGAACAACAGTTTTGAACATCAGCTTTTAATTAACATTACTTCACATTTAAGTTACTTAATTTTGTATTTATTTATCTTACTTACCTGCGGATAATGTGTGTTGCGTGTGTAAGCGGAGAAAAAGATCAAGTGGTCTAACAGACGTGCTGACGTGGTAAACCGTATTGTTTTCCATTAGTAACATTTCAAATCAACCGCCCAAACATCTCTCTCTCCTACTCTCTCACATTCAAATCATATAAATACCCATATCACTGTTTCAACTTCTTCTTATTCCTTACTGCATCTATACCCTCTGCAAAACCCTAAATGACTTAGTGTCCACAAATCGTGCATCCTCTCCTACTCTCAAAAATGCCTTCCCAGGACAACCCTTTTGTTCTCGTATTCCTTGGTGATGATGTTGAAAAACATCCCTCAGTCACCACCATGTTAACAATCAAACCCACCAACTACGTTGCAAACTTAACCATCCCCAAAAACTACATTGGAAAAGGTTATGAACAAATGGTGGAGTTCCTGGAAGCCCATCCCCTTAACTATGCTATGACAGCCACTCCTGGTGTCATGTTCCAGGAGATGGTGTTTGAGTTTTGGTACACTTGCTCCTACGACCCTGCTACCAAAATCATAAGGGGAACCATTCACAACACCTCCAAAACTGTTGAGATCATTGCAGCTCTTCTTCATGAAGTACTTCATCTCCCTGTTGTTGAAAAATATGACAAACCTCAGCCAGAGAATGATCAAATGGGGAATCTGTTATGCTGCTGTGGTGTATCAGAACCAAGACTGGGTGGAACCTTATTCAGAAAGCAGCTTGACAAACTTACAACTTTTTCTTTTCCTCTGTGGTGACGAGCCTAAGCTGCAAAGTTGGTTCATTCGATCAGCTTAGCAGGGATGAAGTTCAAGTAGCTCTACAGTTTGTGGATGGGACCACTCTCAACATGGACAAATGGATATTCTAAAATCTGAGGTCCTTTGTGGAGCAAGATAAGTGATAAGTGATTTGCAATATAAGCACAAAGCTGTTTACACTGTGACATTCATTGTAACTTGGCAGATTGCTAAAGCTGTCCTAAACTGTTGGACAAGTTCTGCATAAACTGTCTACACTTTTCATGACTGTTGGACAGCTTTGACCCAAACTAAGTGTTATGTTCTTTGTGAACAGGAGATGTTCTTTGTGAACATGTTCTACACATTATGGAGTTTGTTTCCATGTCATCATGTAAAGTCTTGGACGTGAAGATCAGTTTTCAAGTTGAAGACAAAGTGGAAAATTAGAAGTCCGTTTTTCAGCCTAAGCTGTTCTGATACATGAAGACCAAGAGGATATTTGAAATGGGTGACGGACCATTTCTTATATCAAAATGGCTATACATGAAGAGGAAAGATTTGAAGTTGACATTCCTCTCTAAGGTAAAGCTGTATGCAACAGAGACAAAAAGAAAAAGACAAAGATTCTGCTACAAAGGGACAAATTCTGTTTTGTTAGAATGTGTAGAAAAGTATTCTTGTCTTTTTGTAAAGGCACTCCACTATCTCTGCGTCCAATGAGAAAGTTTCTCTAAGATTCACTGAGTGAGTTTATAAAGAAGCTTCTATGGAAAGAGAGACAACCAAGAGAGATATCCACAAGCCTAGAACGTGCAAAAAGAATTGTGTTTTCATGCATGCAAGTTCTGCTTTCAACATAGAATAGAACAGTGATAATGTGTCTAAGTTGTTCTACTTCTAAGCTATCTTTCTGTGTTTTGTAAAACAGTGAGTGCATCTTAGTGAGTGAATTCATTGTCTCTAGTCTGGGTGAGTCTTACATTAGTTGTTCATCTATTATTTTGTCATCTCTGTTTGAACCATTCCGCAGTTCAAATATGTTTGTAATTAACACTTGTTAATATATACATACAAACTTTTGGAAAAAGTGTTTCTGTCATCTCTGTTTGAACCATTCCGCAGTTTAATTTTGTAAAACGAATTTAGTTGTAAATTCGTACGAACTTACCATAAGTCCGTACGAACTTACATAAAATTTATTTTAAAAATTATTTAAATTAAGTTTGTGAAACAAAAGTCATCGAGAATGTCTAGCTTACACAAATTCATGGAAATGGACCACGAGGTGGGTAAACCGAACTCCCCACCAAAGCTTATGAAGATTGAGGATTATTATTAGTGGAAGGATAGGTTTGCGGACTTCACTCGGTTTAACGGTATGCGCATGTGGATATTCATTCAAAATGGTTTTACCTTTGGAAATTCTGCATACGTTTAAACATCATAGAACCTTTAAAGAACTCTGGGAGGCTTTAGAGAAGAGGTATGGGGGAATTCCATGGGTAAGGAAGGGGAGAACAGAATTGTTGAAGCAACTGTTTGCGATCTTTAAGAGTCTGAAGAACGAAAATCTGGATGAGGTGATCACAAGGTTCTATCATCTTCTGACCGAGCTGGATAATCATAGAGTTGATTATCAAGAATTAGAAAAGATTGACAAACTTTTAGATGCGTTACCGCCAAAATGGGAGATGTACACTGCTCAGATCAAGCATGATCAGGAGAAATTAGACACTCTCACTCTTGAAGAGGTTATTGAGACACTGAGAGCTTATAACTTCAAGATACAGAAGAAGGAAATGGAATACGATCCGGTACTAGATCCTGAGATGTACTTCGGTAAATCTAAGCCATCAAATTCTAGTGTATCTATGTCTGGAGCTATAGCGTTCTACTCTGGAGAAGAAGAAGGTATACCAGCAGAAGCAGAAGAATCTAATGGTAGGGCCTCTCTAGGGTTTTCAAAACTAGATGATCAACCACAAAGCTCAGGATCTTCATCTCAAGGATCCAAAAAAATGCCAGTGAGTGCTAAGACGGCAGAGGAGAAACTAAAGATTCTAGCATCGTCTATAGCAGCATACGGTAACTGTATTCAGGGAAAGATTAATGATATGGCACTATGGGAGGAAGATTATGATCAGGTAGATCCTGATGATCTACAACAGATGGACCAGCAATGGCAATTGGTCATGATCACATAGAGGGTGAAGAGGTTCATGAAAAGAACTTGAAGAAACCTTAGTGTGAACAATTTAGGTTTTGATTAGTCGAAAGCCAAGTGTTACAACTGTCAGGGGTTGGGACACTTTGCGAGAGAATGTCAAAGACCAAAGATGGAAAACTATAAGCACCCAGGTCGTAAGAATTCAACCAGTTTAGGGAATCAAGCTTTAGTGGCTGGGTTACTAACAAACGTATCTTCTAACAAGCAGTTGGATGCTACTTATGATTGGAATTCACATCCGGAGTCAATAACTAGAGATTTTATGGATGAAGTGATTGAAACTGATAGTGGAGCAGAAGAGGAACAGAAGGAGGATACCCAGCAGTCCAACTCAAATCCATTGGTTCCGGAAAAGTCTGAAGAGCTGACGACTCTAGAGTTTGCAGCTCAGATGGCCAACGTTGAATCTGATAGGATGAAGTTCTCTCTAAACTTTTCTACTTTTAATGATTTATGTGTTTTATGTACTACTTTAAATGATAAATTGAATTTACTGCTAGAATCACATTCATCTATGACAGCTCAAATTCAGTTTTTAAAATCTGATAATGCTAGTCTATTAGACATTAAGGAAGATCTTAGGGCTAAAATGAAAGCTGATGCTCAAGATGTAATAGTTCTGAAAGACAAATTGAGCGAATAATGTGTCCATTTTGGAACTAATTTATGAGCATGTAAAATCACTGACTAAGAAGATCTCCCTTAAAGATGTTAAATTAGCAGAAGCTAGAGTCAAGGTTGCTGAGGCAAATAGTAAAATTGAGAAGTTTGGGAATTCATCCTTGACCTTAGGCAAAATCTTAGATTCCAGAGACAGTCTAAGAAACCAATTGGTCTAGGATATCAGGATGTGTCTCCGCCTTTCAACAGCAACTATGTGCCTGTAACAACTTAACTTTTGACCCAACTTAATTATCTGATTATCGAACCAATAATGTAATCTTATTACATTATTTGAATTGTAATTTAATTAAGTTATGAAATATTTAATTAAATTATATAAATATTCGAATTATGATTTAAATTATAAATATGTTATAGAATATTTAATGATTAAAATAAAAAGATTTATTATACAAAAGTATAGTGGGTTAATTACACAAAATGATAAAATGAAGTATAAAAACGTAATTAAGATTATTTTAATCATTCATTTACCAAATCACTCACTCTCTCTACTCTCTCTCTACTCTCTCTCTACTTGTCTCTAGTTTTTCTCCCAAACCGACCGGCCAATTATCGAGTTCTATACGTCATCGGAAAGATCTCGAAGAGTACTACAAGAATCTGCTATTACATGTGCGATTTCATACGAATTTGAGGTAAGAATCGACAATCTAAGCTTCCATATTTTCGGTTTCTCGAATTTGTCTATCTTTCATTCGAATTTACCATTTTTCATGTGATTAAAGTTATTTTAGCCTAAGTATTAACTCGAATCTGATAGATTATGTATAATATAATCGAAACTAGGCTTATTACTTAACATATTCGTGATTTTAGGCTTAGAAATGTATGATATAAAGTTGTAAAATATAAACAAATTCGAGATGCCAAGAACAATTTCGAGATTAGCTAAATTCGAACCATATGTTCGAATTTGACTATAAATTCGAGACTGTATGTTCGAATTTATCACTATGATCGAATATCGGTTCGAATTTAATGATAATGTTCGAATTTAATCATATGTTCGAGATCTCATTCGACTTTAACCACATATTCGAACATAATACATTTAAATTTGTCCACATGCTCGAATTTAATGTATATGATTCGAATTTAACTCCTAAATTCGAAACCCACTCCCTAAATTCGAATGTCTTGAATAAAATACATGAATGACGCATTAATTAACAAGATAATTAGCAAAATGATTATATATATTAATATATGTATATTGAATTTTTGAGAATTTAATGAAACAAAGAATATGAATGAATGAAAGATTTATGAATGATCAGTTATCAGAATCAGCTGAAATAAAGATTTTAAAGACTAAAAGATGATGATATTGACATGATAATTCTGGACAGGTTCGGTGAAATTCTGAACATAGATACAAAGTTTTAAAGAATTAAAGCGGGTCAAAGATTTGAATTGACAGAGAACAGTTGACAAAGATAAAATCCTGAGATAACTCAAGTGGCAGATTTTACATATGTTTGATAAAGACCCCAGAACTGTGAGTTATAGATATTCAGATTTAACATGCTTGATTTCCGTTTGAGACATATTGTTGATGTTAGATTGATTTGACATTCATATATCAGCTGGATTGTGACCTGTGCACACCATGGTTGGGTGTTGCCCAGTGGATCATGATAGCTATTTGATCATCATTTCACATGTTATTGCATTTACAATTCATTTCGGATATTGCCTTGAGATTACTGTATCATGACTTTGATTACGTATGCTTCATTATTGCATATACTTGACATATTGATTCAACTTGATTCGCCTTGTCGGTCTATTGTTCTAGACCTGGCTATTTCACCAGTTCTATTGAACTTGGTAATGACCTCCGATGTTCCGCCATGTTGATTTACTGGTAGCTAGCCCAGTATGTGGCTGATCCCCACGATTTAAGCGTGAGCGTGGCTTGAACATCATCCGACTCTATGACTTCTATGTCTCAATCATGAGGGCTGTAGCGGCAGCCAAGACATATCACACTAGACTGATGATCCGCTTGACTATGCATGTTGATTTGAAAATCTATTTACTCACTAAGCTTTGCTTACGGTTGCTACCTTAACATTTTTAAAGGAGAAGACAAAGGAAAATCACCTGCTGGACCTAGTTCTTAGGTCTTACAAGATCAAGACAGGAGTTCTCATAGACCTCTACTCAGCAAACCCTTTTGGTACTAATTGGAGGATGATATTACGGTGGTCTGGGTAGATTTATCTTGATTATATGATTATATGAATTAGATTAGACTTGTGCCCTTTATAAGTGTAATTTAAAAACTTTAATCTGTATTAAACTTAATCCTAATATGCTTGTACATGTAATTTATAATTCCGTAATTAATTACTCTATCTTAGTTATGATTGATATCGTATTGCATGATGTGGGACCTAGACTCGTGACTACCGCCCCGTAAGGGGTGGTCTTCACAGTGCCTATCCTTCAGAGCCCATAGTTTGAGTGAATCAAGTATTACGTGAGTAATACTTGGTCTCCAATTGAAGCAATACATATGTGTCAATCATTTAGGTGGTTTGAACTGAGATAGAATGTACAAACTATTAGGATGGGAAAAAGGGTACATATATCTAAGTCTATAAACTGATTGTTGAATGAATTTTAATTTTCAGTAAAAGATGTCAGGATCTGGTGACATTCCCAACAACATGACTCCACAACAATTGTTTGAAATGATGCAACAGCTATTAGCCCAACACTCTGAACAACAAAATAAGATTATGCAAGAACAGTTTCAGGCCAGAGATGAGGCCGAAGCTAAGAAACGTGAAGATAAAAAGAATAAGAGAAAAGAAAAGCAATTCCAGAATAATGACTCTGATTCTGATAACTATACCCCTGATGCCCAAATTGAGCAGCCGAAAGGCTGTAAGTTCAAAGATTTCAAAGCCAGCGGTGCCCTTAACTTTGAGGGTACCGTTAATCCATTTCAGGCGATGGATTGGATCAGCCATACTGAAGAGATCTTTAGAATCTCTGACTGCTTAGAATCAAAGAAGGTGAGTTACGCTTCTGCATTATTTGTTGGCGCTGCCCGTGCTTGGTGGAAAACACAGAGAAGTATTTATGGCGAGGAAGTAATACAGACTTTAGAGTGGGAACAGTTCTTAGACATGTTCAACGCGAAGTATTGACCTATTGATCAACGAAGTTCAATTGATGCAGCTGACTCAAGGAACCAAGACTGTTGACGAAAATGAACATGAATTCTCACGACTTTGTGGCTACTCCTCGTATCAAGTAGCTACTGAAGAAAGGAAAATGAATCGATTTCGCGGAGGGCATAACCCGAGATACCGACACCCAATGATTGCGATAAAGTATAAGTCCTATCTGGAAATGGTTGAAGCGGCCAGACAGATCGAGAGGGGATATCTAGAGTATGGTGATCAGCTCTACTCTCCATCAGTGAACCCGACATGTCCTTCTCCTCCAAAGAAGGAAAGATTTGGTCGATTCTTTAAGCCAAACCAGTCTCAGTCCCAGCAACCTCAGCAATCTCAGCGGTACAGTTCGCCACAGAAGGTCCAAGCCTATTCTCTCACAAACGAGCCCCGATTTTGTAAAAGATGCAGAAGGTCAGACAAGGGATTGTGTAACCCAGATGACGTCACATGCTTTGCTTGCAACAGAATTGGCCACAGCACTGAAGAATTGTCCCAGCAACCTCAGCAATCTCAGCGGTACACTCCGTTGGGATAACACATACGATGCCACCAGACACCTTGGGTAACATAAGTAAAATTCTAAATACACCAACAAAGCACTTTATCTATGACTTGGTTTTTCATGGTTTCTAATATTTAATTTTTGTGGTTCTAATGGTTTCTAATATTTGATTCTTTATTTTGATTTTGCGAGTCTGAAATCTCATCCACATTCTGCTAAAATATATTTCGAAGAATGATGTGTTATTGAAGAAGCATGTTAACCAAAAAATTAAATTGTTGTCGCCGAAGCTTTGCGCGGGTACTGTACTAGTATATATATATACATACATATATATATATATATATATATATATATATATATATATATATATATATATATATATATATATATATATATATATATATATATATATATATATATATATATATATATATAAACTTGACGTTATAAGCGGGTTTTATTTATAAACTTGTAATGTTGGGTGATTTAAGACATAAAAATATATAACTATATATATCATCATATATTAGAGATATTAAGTCCTTATTATCCTTTAGGGCTCGATTAAACTGACTCGACGCATCATCCATACAATTACGCTAAATAGCTTTTTACGCTCGTTTTTGCCATCGCAATCTCGGTGACTTCTCATAGCCCCTATTTTCACTATCTATTGGGGTGGAAATACATGCACTGGTTTCATGTGGACATCAAAACTGTTCATTTCTTATATGTATTACATGTTTGGATCCATCAGACTTTAAATCATGAATCGTTAATTGCATTTATTTGCAAGCGCGAATATATTGTGGATAGATCTATTGGGAGTCATGTCCCCCATTCGGGTTAGTTCGGGTCGGCTAACAGCGAGTGCATATATATTCCACACACGGTATTACGTGTGGGAATACTGCACAGGACAAACTCATTTTAATTAAGCTTCGGTTGCATGATGGTTTGTGTAATACATACACGAAATTTATGATTTTATAAATTGAACTCATCTGATAATGTTCATATAACAGGTCTTTTCGCGTAAACCTATGAGCTCACCAACAATTTGTTGACGTATTTTAGCATGTATTTTCATATGTTTAAGACATGCACATTCCTCGGAAGTATTCCAAGGCTTCCGTACATTTTGGAGTCGCATCATTTTCAAACTCGGAGATTTACATTCATCTTTCCGGATAAACTAAATCGTGTATTTAAATCTTGGTATTTTAAGAACTACTTCGCTGTATTTTGGTTATGTAAAACAATATTTATATTTGAAGTTTAATCAATGTATTTTTGAAAACGTCCATATAGTGGTCGTTCGTCATGATTATTGTTACGCTTCCGCGACGTCACTCTTCGTTGCCAACCAGGGTAACGGGGTGTGACAGATTGGTATCAGAGCCATAGTTATAGTGAACTAGGTTGCATTAGTACCTAGACTATAACTGTTACAAAAACTAAACTTTCTTCAAGAACTGTGAACATATATATGGACCATAATGACAATAACATGTCGAACAATACGGTTATTATCCTCTTTGACCCAGAGGATGAATTCTCACCGATGGAACAAGGAAGCCAAGGTGACACTGAGGTGTACTTTGGATCGGGAACCCACCCAGACCAAATCAATGACGATGTAATGGGCCCATCAAAGCACAAGGAGGGCAACTGTGGCCCTGCAACAAAAATTGCTCCACCATCACCACCACATATTTCACCCTACACCCTATTCAGAAACCATCCCAATGGACCATTGAAGAAATTCACCCCTAGGGAAAGGGTGTGACTTGCACAACGAGAGTCTATCCCGGTACCTGCCCATCAGCCAAGCCTGCCGCAATAGTAACGGGGCAAACATAAGAAAGTGGGGATGGATGCCTCACAGAGTGGAGAAACGAGGAAGGGATCCAAGGCCAGTTTGAAGTCGGAACACCATCTTCCTCTCAAGTGCCGACACTTACCCAGGAACCTACGTAACAAACGGTGTCTCTGTTGGTGGCAAGGGCCGCCAGACACGACCTCCAATTTCGACAAAATCCACCAAGAGGTCAGTGAGATCTTTGCAATGATGAAGCAGGAGGCAATACAAACCACCAATAAACCTTGGGCCAACCAGAATACCCAGGCGATTCAACAAGATGGAATCAACGAATTGTGACAGCGCCTAAAGCCCGCAGTGCAGAACTAACCCAACGACTTAACGGTCTGGAGTACGAGGGAACCCTGGAGGCATCTCATACTTAGTACCCTTTTATAGTATTTCTCTAGGCTTTACTAGCTGATACATCTTAGGGTGTGTAAGGCTTAAGAATTTATCGAAAAATTCCAACCATATCATGTACAAAGATTAGGTTTCCAGTATTTTAATGAAAAACTAAGTTTTATCTATAACTAGGAGCATGAGGATATGTATTACGACAATCTGCCTGAGAAATTTAAAACCCATAGACTTATCCTCTTACCCCATTAGATACCACTTATGCATTTCTACTATTTGATACCGGTGCTGATAGGAGCTTTATATCCACTAAGTTCAGTAAGCAGATAAATTCCATTCTTACACCTTTAAGTGTCACTTATGCTATTGATGTTGATGACAGTAAGACGCTTAAGACGAATAATATAAGTCGAGGATGCTCCTTAGAATTAGTAGGCCAACTCTTTGAAATAGACTTGATGCCCGTCAAACTGGGAAGTTTTGACGTGGTCATAGGCATGGATTGACTATAAAAAAAAATCGTGCGGAAATAGTGTGCAACAAGAAGACGGTTCATTTACCTTTAGCCAATAAGAAGGTCCTTACTGTCCAAGGCAAAACAAGAAATACCAAAGTAAGCATCATCCCTAGCATTAGGGCCCTAAAGTGTTGACAGAGAGGGAGCCAAAGGAAAAGCGGCTCGAAAATATTCTTATTATTTATTGTTACCCCAAAGTTTTTCCAGAACACATACCTGAACTCCCAACATCGAGACAAGTCAAATTCAAAAATCGGCCTAGTATCAGCAGCTGCACCAGTGGCTCGAGCACCAGGCCGATTAGCCCCATCAATATTGTTAGAATCGTCCAACCAACCGTAGGATCTCTTAGATAAAAGGTTTATCAAACCGAGTTCCTCGCTTTGGGAAGCTCCGGCTTTGTTCGTAAAGAAGAATGATAGAACCTTCAGATTGTGCATCGATTACTGGAAGCTAAATAGGCTAATCATAGAGAACTGGTATCCACTCCCAAGGATCGATGACTTGTTTGACCAAACTCCAAGAATTAAGCTTCTACTTGAAGATCGACCTAAGGTCTGGTTATCATCAGGTTAGCGTTCACAAGAAAGATAGTCCAAAGACAGCCTTCAGATTCCGTTACGGTCATCATAAATTCCTATCAATGTCATTTGAATTAACCAGTGCCCCAACGGTATTCATGGACCTCATAAATCAGGTGTGCAAACCTTATCTAGACAAATTCGTGATTGTATTCATGAATGACATCTTAATCTACTCACAAAACAAGGAGGAGCTCGAGCATACACTTAAGGCTGATTCTAGAGTTGTTGAAGAAAGAACAACTATATGCCAAGCTTTCTAAGTTTGATTTTTGGCTAAGATAGGTAAGATTTCTCGGGCACGTGATCAATAGTAAAGGGATCCAAGTCGACCCCGCAAAGATCGAGGCTATCATGAATTGGTCAACCCTTAGAACCCCCATAGAGATACGACAGTTCTTAAGACTCGCCACTTATCATAGGCAGTTATTAAAAATTTCTCAAGGATCACCGGAGCTCTAACAAAACTAACCCGAAAATACATTAAGTATGATTGGGGCAAGGATCAGGAAACATCATATCAGTTATTAAAGCACAAACTATGCAGCGCGCTTATTTTATCCAAGAGAAGCAAGAAATTTGTAGATTACTGTGACACTTCACACAATGGGTTGATATAGAAAGATAGGGTCATAGCTTTTACTAATGAAAACTTAAGGTTCACTAGGTGAATGACACAACGCATGATCTAGATCTTGGAGCAGTAGTCTTTATCTT